>DWDU01000469.1:0-18826 GCA_018245575.1 Jemadia suekentonmiller | reverse complement strand
GACCCGGGGATCGAACCCGGGACCTCCCGATCGGCAGTCGCACTTGCAACCAACACGACCAACGAGGCAGTCAAATCTATATATCCCTCTCTCTGCCTATCTCTTCGAGGATTATAGGCGTGATTGTTATGTTTTTTTTATTTATTTTATTATTCATACGTAATGCGTTTCCGAACTTCCTTCCGGTGATTGCTGAGAGGTAGTTGCCGTGAATTCGGCAATCGTAAAAAATATACATGAGTTATGCCGGTACACATTTAAACAGCAGATTAATATGTCGATCCATATAAGGAGAATGAGGTGGAAATTACGAAGCATCGTACCGCAACTGACAGAAACAGGTTACTCATAATGTTCCTACGTCAAGTACAACCATTTACTAATTTAGCCGTTCAGTACGCTGGACTCATGATATATGTGTCTAAAACATTTTCCAATTAAAACAGCAATAGTTTTGAATCACACATTCTGTTTCCTTATATGAAGCCCGCGAAACTAGTATCACGCAGTTGTCCCATCACGCTCGCAGTGATCGCTCAGCGCACGACGCGAGAATCATGACACTTCACTTGACGGTAGCAACGTGTGCCGCGGCCTTGTGTGTTTTGATAGTTTGCGTCAACAGTCAGCCAGTGTTGAAGGTACGCCCAGACGCTGTCGAAACAAACAGTTACAGTAGTCGGGACGTTTTGACGAGAACGAAAAGAAATGGAATACGGGCATCAATGTGCCCCAAAGAAACAGTCCGAGTTCATCGCGCGTGTTTGACTTGCCATCAGTAAGTGTAATTCTACATAATATTCTTATTTTACTTGACTATTTTGTGTGACAAATATATGTGATATAAAATGTGGAAGATATTTTATATCGATTAGATTTGTTATTTATCACGTTCATAGTTTGCTTTAAGTCAAACTGACGTACAATAATTGAAGTACAGTAGTCAATGAAATATAGTACTCGTGAACATAGGTACTCTTCACGAGAAAGCAAAATGAATCCTTCAGTCATATTCAGAAAAAACAATGTACTCTGACATAAGCTGATACTTATTTTTAGTGACACCGTTTGGATGTTAATTCTTAAATTTTAACTTGACCCTATTACAGAAAATAGTTATATACATACATATCTCCAAGCCAGGTCCATCACGGTAGGTAGAGAGCACTGAGTGCCAAATATCTCTATCCTTACAGACCTGCCGCGCCTCCTCCACATACATAACTCTCTTCATACACGCACGCCGGTTTAGGACACTAATAACTCCGCGATCAGTCAGTATCTCGCCTATTTGATCAAGATGGTGAGTCTTGACCTCTCTCGACAACTGCGTTCATCAACATTCATGTTGAATACCTGCTAATAATAGATTTAAATAGATTGGAAGCGCAATAATAGCATTTAATCAATATGTGAAGCAACTTGTAAGGAAATCGGAGCGTAATAATACATTTCCCGACACCCTGCCGGGATACAGGGTGTTAGCGATTAAACCCAGCGTTAGCATGTCGCGGTATGGTCCGGTCTGCTTAAGCACAATTAATTCCCTGGATGCCTATGGGCAGTAGCGTAAGCGATGCGAGAAGCTGCGATCCCTAACCCGTACGCCTCGCATGGCGACTATGAGCATAACTCATCAGGGGAAACCTATGTAACGCAGTTAACTGGAATATGGTGATAGACTTTATAGTTAATTCAATTGTTAAACTATGTAACAAAGGATACTCGTAAGTTTCATACCGTTTCATAGAACTTTCTACTGTAACATTTACCCGTGTAAGTAAAGTAAGAGAAAAGAGCTCATACAGACAAAACGCAATCAATCTGATCTGACAAATTCGTAACTAAATTATCTTACAAAGATTACAATGTAAATAGTCCTTAAAAATGTATTCATTTTATTTATTATGTATGTCCTTCAATTAGGCCTTCTAAACATTTATCAAAATATGATATTGAACAACCATAATTTCAACCGCCTTTATAAAGGCGAAGATAATGTTACCCTTTTTAACGTTTTTATTCTCTTCACTGATAACCATTTCAAAGATTCTTATAACTTAAATTTAACCTGATATTTAATCTGTTTGAAAAGTTGCTCATGTATGCGGATCCCATGACAATGCAATAATTTTATTCTTTCAACTAGATATCCTTCCCAAGTCCATAAGGACTTTACGCTACTGTTCAATGTAAGTTGCGCTCACTCATATATGTATGTCTAAACATATTAATTAGAATTCACCTTAGGCTAAACATTGTAGTTTCGTAAAACTTCAATAACCTTACATGAAATGTGGGTACACATCATAAAAAAAATGTTTTAACGTGCTTTTATTACCTACACCTATGTATATACATATTAAAAAAAATAGCATCGACCATCTTTACATAGTTTTAAATTGGATTGCATAATAAAAATTGAATATCAAAAATAAATTGCGAATAAAATTGTTTCTTTACCAACCAGTTTGTGTTTCGAGATTAAATAATAAGACTGCATCTTTTTTAAATAATATTGTGCAACAACAGAGCAATATTCACCTACGTTGTTAGGTAATTACGTGTACGTTAGCAACAAGCCACAAGGGTCTGGAGTTTCCTCGGAGCCGATAGCGGAGGAGCCGAAGTGATTCACAGCTCACTGTTATACATACAACACACCCGTGGTCCCCGCGTCGCTCAGTCCTCAGTCATCTGACAGTAGCCGCAGTAAGATGGCGTTATTGTGCGCGCTTTGTGTGTTTGTGGCGTTGAGTGTGGCGGTGCAGAGTCGCTCGCTCTTGAACTCCGCCAGCCGCGAGTTCAACGGGAGTGATGAGATGGATACCTTGCTAAGAGTTAAGAGGAATATTGCTAATGGTAATGAAATACAACATGGATGCTCTCTTGGCAGCTTTCGTAAAGGGGACAAATGTATGTCCTGCTACCAGTGAGTATCTTTCTTGATGTTGAACACGAAGATTGACGAATCATGATTGACACGGTGATCTGATATTATTGTGATATTATCTACCGAAATCGAAAACGTACAGTTATTCAAGAAATATCCACACTCTCCTCGTCAGAAACAAATCACGGAAATATACATTTTGATGTCAATATTTCTAATTTAATTAAATACTAAATATTATCTTTTTATATTATTTTGTTTTTTATTTCCTTATATGTAAAACATTTCTATAAAAGTAAACCTTCTGTTTTTAAACGATTGAGTCGTACTTATTACCTAGTTAAGGACCAATCAGACACTTTGGCGCCTAAGAAATTAAAATGTCGGCTGCTAAAATTCTAATTGACTTTGCTTAACTTTTAATTTTTGTCCGTATCTTGTGACTTTAAATTTCGATTATCCTATGTTATCTGTATCTATCCTATGCTAACTCATAATATATTTTTCTCACACTGTGCGTACGTTACAAGGAAAATATGTTTTATATTGAATATGCTCTTGATTTCAATAATTACTTAATAATTTATAATATACTACGTTACATGTAAAAATTATAATACAACATTGTGTATTATATGAGGATAAATTATTTATGAAAATAATAGAGATCTGAATATTAATAACGATGATAAATTATTTAAGATGGTTATAATCTACGCATTTTATATTATAAAAATATTTTTTTACCCTATTATTGAAATATCAGTTAACTGATAATATACAATTTTGATTCAAATCAGCTAATAATCCTAAAGGCTTCTGCCACAAAAGGTTCTTGTCTCAGGAACTGATCGGTTAACAATATTTTTCAAAATGCCGGCTTATGAACCCAATCTCAAACCTTTCCCATATAAATTTGGTTATTTATTATTTACACACATAACAGAAAACAATTAACTGGTGAAACGTGGGAATGTTCTACATTCCTCTGCCTACCTCTTCGGGGATTACAGGCGTGATGTTACGTTATAACAGAAAACAGAAACGTTAAGTTGTTAGTTTTAAAATGTACGAAAAAAGGCTCAAGTAAAAGTCGTTATAAATGTTGTGTATAATAATGAGTATAATGCAATTTCCTCCTAGAAAACTGATTCGTTTGAACTTAATTATCTTTAACGTCACATTAAGACAAATTGGCCGACACAAAAGGCATCGCCCGACCGCCATTAATTTTATTTATTTAACTGTTTTCCAAAATGGTTACATTCCAATCTGTGGAATTTAAATGTTAATATGATACTAACTTCGATACTTTTATCGACGTCGAACGACTTTTACGTTTCCATTTTACTAATTTGTTTTCTTTTGTTTCAGAATTGGCCGAATCTACAATAGGCATTTGAAATTTTGCATCGACAAGTGCATAAATGATCGAGACGAATGTACACAGGAGAAAACTTATGCGTAAACAATCAAGAACTATACCGAGTATGACAAATATCGTGGCAAAAATGTCTAATGTAAAGAATTGAATCTACTCGAGGCATATTAAGGAATCGTTGTTTGTGATTTATTACCTAAAACAAGTATGTTATAGTTGGGTTAGTTACATATACAGACTTAATGGGATGGGATGATATGAAGATGCAATACTGAAGATGCAGGACTAGTTCAAAATGTGTCGTCAGTATGTTGTAATATTACAATTGGCAACTATATTTATTAAGTCATAGATATGTATGTACATGAAATAAGCACGTCGATATTTAATTTAAAATTCATTGAATCAAAAATTCCAAAATACTATTTAATTGAATTATCTGCTTTTCCACATGATGTGTGATAACTAGGAATACCTTTATAAGTTTAAGAAATTATCATGTAATGAAATCAAATGGTCCTTTTTAAATGTGAATTCTTTTAAATCTTCTTTTAATGTCTCTATAAATTTATATACTGATACTGAAAAAAAGTCATAATAGTATTGAACTATTTAAAAATCAGGAGGGCCGCTGTAAAGTTTAGATCTAGAAGCACAACAGTTTACAGATTCAAATAGATGACTCTATTTATTGCAGGTTTTGTACATATTTAGCATTTAGAATTAATTAAATTCCTCACAGGTCTATACTTCTGTCTACATTTTCGGGGATTGCAGACGTGATATTACGTTAAATACCCCACAGGCGTCTTTCCAGTACACGTTAAACGGTTAAATTGTTTTTAAGTTTAATTACGTGTGTATAAATTAGTGTAAGGCGTTGTTTTTTATGTTATGTTATGATGACCTCTGCTTTTTAAGTTGTCCGTTTAGTTTATTCGTGACCGCGACGACGCCTGCAGCCTTGTTCGTATCTTGTATGCTCTCTAGTTACAAGTTAAGTTGTTACAGTTTAAGCGATTGTTAGTTAAATGACCATTAATTATGTAAGGACTCCTATTAGACATCTCGATAACAACAAAATGTAAGATGAACGCTATGTACAACATATTACCATAGGAAATATATTGTAATATATGCCTTGCTATAACATGTTTTATAGCTTCGTCTGTGATAATTTCACGGACAGACGAAAGGGTGGTAACTTGTCCTCAAATGTGATATCATTTATAATTATAATTAGATATTGCTAATATTACTATATTATTATATAACCTTATGTACTTAAAGTCGATTTTTGTATACATTAGCTAGCGGCATCGCATTTATGCATGCTAATGTTCTGCAGGTTTATTTTGCAGTTGATGCACGTTTAGTAAGGAATTTAATATTGTTTCTTCGTATGCGGTGTTCAAAGCTTTAAACAAATTCATATTAAGAATTTATGACACGGATTCACAATGTACATAATATGTATTGTTATTTTATTGTTGCATTTGACAACTGAAGACTGTTGATTTTGTGTAATTGTTTATAATTTATTAATTTTAGTTTTCAACATACATAATATATATTACGTTTAGTTGTATAAGCATATTTTTTATTCTTTGTTTAATTTCAAAAATACCATTATCGAATAAAGCATTTTCAAATGTTTAATTTCGTTTTGTCTTTAGTATTACGTAATTTGTTATATACGCTTACCTATAAGTACTATATATAACATCTTTGTACAATTGGAACACAGAAATATCACTCGCACTCGTCTCAAAAATATTTATTTTATATGGGAATGAAAACCCCCCATCTTCGACTCTGTATTTAGGTTAAGTAAACCAAAGGACCAAACAAGTTACGTCACGACATATGTAATAATATCTGGATCACAATAAGAAAGATAATAAATCGATGTGGCAGATGAGTGTGTAATTTTGAAATCGTTAATAAGGCTTCTGTCAATATTTCACTACTCTACTGATTTTTGTTGTCATCTAAAGTTTACCGCCGATTAAAACAAAAATTGTGCTACTCTATCACAAGAACGTAGATGAGGACGGTGATGAAATAATATTTGGTAGGATATTTTAAAGATAGCAATAACTTAAAACGCTCGAATTACAATTGTATTAAATAAATTTTGTATGTACTGCCGCCTTGGTTGTGTTGGATGCAAGCGCGACTGCCAATGGAGAGGTCCGTGGTTCGGGCCCTTTTTTTCTAACTTAGATTTTCTAGTAGGGATTCGGAGTTTGGACATGCGCCCGGTGTATGGGAAAAGGCTCACCACCTATTCCAAAGTGAGACGTTAATGTAACTGGTGAAACGAAGTGTACTACACTCCCCTGCCTACCTTCGGGAATTACAGGCGTGACGTTACATTTGTACATTACAGGAGAAAAATAAAACACTACTTATCTTCTAACTTATAATATCCTCGAACTATTTAACAATTAAATTTAAGATCTTATGAGCAGTTCTATAACATTCTTGTCGTAGTCGTGAAGTCGCAGGCAGCGGGGGCTTTCGGACTGAAGTTCACCCACCTTGCCCACGAGCCAGAACGTCTCCATTGTGCCCTTACCCTGAAAACAAACATTGTATGTATTACATGCGTAAGCATCATAGAGCTTCCTCGTAGAGTTTTTCTTCAAAGTCAGAAATTTGACCACTCCGCGGTTATTATATATAACCATTTGCCACCAGATTTTTCGTCTGCTCGTTTGCCAGGCTAAATTAGGAAATCGTTAAATCCTATAACTTCTGGTAAATCAGTCGACACAAATATTGAGCGATTGAGTCAGACGGGACTTGGCCAAATTGACACACGAAGAGATAAATGAAAGAAATGAGTGAAAGTTAACAGAATCGAATATAGATTTGCTAATTATTTCTTGACATCAAAAATAACCGAGGCTCATAGCACTCATAACGACCAAATTACATTCGTATCGTACAATTCGTAAGTATTGTTACCGTTCTACCATAAAGATATACAGACACGATTTCTATCAGCTACTAGCCTGATAAACTCCTTTGCCTATTTTATTTGTATCGTGGTTGTCATTTAAGCTTGTCTATTAAATGCAATCTCAATTTGGCTTCCTTTAACATCTCCTCAAATTTGACCGATTAACAACAAATAATCAATATAACAAAAACATACTAAATATTGATATGCTTTCGTAGGCATATGTAATATTCGAATTAAAGGGCCGAGTAGTGGACACGAAGCGAGCATAAATAATCTATCACACCTGCGCAAATAGTTTAACACAGCTGTGTTGGCTGTCCTTCTACAAATATTTAAGATTGAATTTATATCTTGCTTGATCACCCCTACTAGGGATATGGACTGTCAACAACTGGCGGAAGCTTAATGCTTACGATAATCAATAGTTGATTGGTGATGATGTAGATTAAGGAGCCAGTTGCATCAGCAATAATAAATAATTAAAGTATGTATATATTCAATAAGGGCTGCGCGGTCGAGATCTCTTCGAGGTTAAAAGGCGTAATGTAACGTTTTACGTTTACCTAGCATTGAATATTTTAAAAACTAATAAACACAAAAATACCAATTGATTATGCATGATACCGCTTAATTGTATTGCTGAATGACGGTACTGAAAATCGAGTTGCGTACAATCACAACAAAAGATTACTCACAGCCACATCAATGAAACCTCTTGACTCCGTTAAGTAATTCCCGATGACATCCAACGCTTCTTTCGTTGATTGTGATATATGGATTTTCATGGCTGGAATGAAGAGACAAATTTAGAAAGAGAAATTAAAATGTCACAATTGTGACGTTACTTTCGCCGCCTAAATACGTTTTTTTTTATTTATAAACATTACACATGTTGTAAAACGTCATAATATATAATGGATATGTTGTAAAAAATCATTTCTTGCGATTGTCTACACAGAAAGCAATGGCTTCCTGTTTAGAGCATCACAAGAAAAGATGTCTTACAACACACTTGATTATTACTATAGGCAAGAACTATACCTACATACATTTTCGATTTATTCGATCAACTCACGAACAAATTAATTGCGTGGTACACCGATAAAACCATCTTTAATGTATGTAGTGCAGGTTATTGGATTAGCCTTGCGCGAACTCTGACGCCCTGGAATTAACGACAGAGCCAATGATGCATACAAGAAATAAATTTTAAAAACGATCTAATCGTACTATAAACAAGTAAAATATTTACCGTTTACTGTATGAGAAAACTACAGTGCAAGTACGGGCAATATTTTAAATATTATAACGAGTACTAATATTGCTGTAGTATTATAAAGATACAATACTAAACATGAAACCGCTATTCTAATATTTACACTAGCGGTTTCTCATCAACGGTCACAATGTGGGGCGTTGATTTGATGTCACTGCCTCGTAGATCAAGTGCATGTAATGTCCTGGGTTCGATTCTCGAATAGGATGATATCGGATTTTTCTAAATAAGATTTTATCATTGTTACATTTAAATTTTCCAACATAAATTTATAGTAGTTTATTAACGTAATTTATAGTAGCCACGGATTCTGGACTTTTTCCTGATGTATGGAAATGTGCTAACCACCTTTTCCATGGTGAAACGTAAAAGATCAAGGTTGGAAGTGTACTTCTCCGCCTACCTATTCGAGGATTAGAAGCTTTATGGCGATCCCAATCAAGCGCAGCGTTAGAGAGATCGATCATTATTCATCAGGTTATAAAATCAAACAATACCGCGTATAATACGGCCTTGTTTATAATTCAAATCATTTAATCGTCTGAGTCTGGCGGTGAACTGAGACAAGCTGACAGCTTTTGTTTGACATGGTCTGAAGAAAAACATGTTAGTAGTGTTCCTCACCTTCACCGGTACTCTCCATTCGGCTAGCCGTGTTGATGGTGTCCCCGAAGAGACAGTAGCGCGGCATCGTGGTGCCGACCACCCCGGCCACACAGGGCCCAGTGTTGATGCCCGCGCGAATCCGCAGCGGCTCTTGCGGCCTGTGGGGGATCGTCGCGCCCTCTAGACTGCGCATTAACGACAACGACATATCCGCTATTTCTGACGCGTGACGATTCCCTGTGAAGTGATTTATTTATAAGATCCTTAGCGTGTCCCATCTACGAGCAAACGTTTGCTAGTTTCTTAAATCGACTGCCGGTCGAAGGTTTCTGGGTTCAAATCCCGAATCGGGCACTATCGGATGTTTCTAACTTAGATTTTCAAGTAGTGGGTTGGAGTTGGGATATATGCCAGATATATTGCAACAGAATCACCACCTATCCTACTCGTATAGTGGGGCGTAAACATAACTGCTGAAACGTCGAAGTGTAGGTTCTACACTCCTCAGCCCACCTCTTCGGGTATTACAGGCGTATATTTAATTAAAGTTGAGGTACAAAACAAAAAAATATGTAAGTCAAAATTACGACCGAAAAAACACGACGAAAAATACAACGGGGGTATTTCAATGACGTCACTTCTTTGTTACATTACATTACGTGTGGAGGACGAACCAAGTGTCTTAGTCAACATTGATTCATTAAGGTATAAATTTGAATATTAAAATATTATATTTTTTATTGTACAGGTAATGTCTTACCTTAATGATAATTTTCTGTCTCGTTAGTCGTTGTAAGCGCGACTGTTGATCGAGAGGTCGTGGTTTCTAATCCCGTTCCACTTAAAATTTCTAGCAGGTATTGGCTCGAAGACTCGATTTGTGCCCGGTGTATGGCAATAAGCCTACCCCTTATTCTATAGCGAGAGTAAAACGTAAATGGTTAAACGTGGAAGCATACGGTAGTAGGTAAATGACATTAGTATTGACTAGAAATTTTATTTTAGACGAATCCAATAGTTTAAACCCGAGATTTAAACCCAGGACCTTTCGATCGGCAGTCGCGCTTGCAATCAACACTACCAACGAGGTAGTCAGCTTTATAATTAAATATTTATTCAGAAATATATCCGATTTTACCAAACATCTATCAATCGGTACCTAATGAGAAGCACTCCATCCGAATTTTACTTAATGTTAGACGAAAGGTGGTAGCTTCATTTTACAACTGGTACAATGGGAGCATCTGCAAGTCATGTATACTAATAGTAAAACAGTATGAAGAATAAAATCTGTACATCAAAAAATTTTTTTTACAAAATTCGTAACTATTACGTTTAAGACATCTGATCGAAGCATCATAAAAATTCTACCAATCCCTCATTTCCATAGAAATGCAAAGCATTTAAGCAAGAAGCACCAAATATCTACCGATGCCTCATCATCAATATATTGTCGTAGGAAAGTTAACGCTGCCCGCGACGCACAACGCTTATTATGTGCATCACGTTACATTTACACATCGCAACGACAGAAGTGTCCCGACAATGTCAAGGCAAATTGATATTCACTTTAAGAGCTATATCACTAACCCGAGAGTTCAATTTATAATGGCGGTTAATTGTAACGTGTGGAGAACTGTGATGTTATTTTAATAAACCATTGATGACAGTAATATCAACCGCATTCGTGTAAGGAAAATATTAACACTTAATGGGTGAGTGATTAATATTAATTACAACTTTATTATCGGGTCCTACAGTTCTTTTAAGGCGTTACGCATTCTCTTACACGTCACAGATCGCTCTACTTAGGTAGGCCGTTACGTAAGGAATGCCATCAAGTTGTAAAGATTTATATCTGAACATGGCATTTGCATATTTCCTACGTCACATATAATTTTTATTAAAACATTACCATATAATAACGGTAAAACCCTACCTAACATAACACTTACTAACGAAAGTATAATACGCCACTGCGTGGAAACTCCAAGCATTTGCATACACGGCAAAACCTCACCAAACGGATTATGCAGGAAAGACGTTTAGTACGATCACATTGAACCGGCTCGCGTAATAATACCCGTAGGGTTGTCAACTTCGATTTTCTCTTTATGTTATTTTTTATGAAATTTCCTATAAAATTCTTGCTACGTTTGTCACAAAAAAGTTTTTTTTTTGTCGAAATTTTTCATAGTATTCTTGCTAATTGTAATTTCATTAAAATTGTTTAAATAGAAAGCCTATCCCAGGAAGTAAAATGAACACATTGTTTATATAATTATCTCAGTCTATTTGTGAAATGAGCTAAACCGTCCACATGTTTTTGAAATATATATAATAAAAATACACAGTCAAAATATCGAATAAATAAATGTTCGAATAAATGTTCATGTTGCATTTTGAAATTGAATCGGATTTTGTAAATAAACAATATTTGTATCAAACACATTTATTCACTAGCCTGTTGCTACGATTTTTAAGTATTTTCAAGTTTTATGAAAATTTTTCAGAACAGTTTTTATTAATTGTTACGTAATATGTACCTACTCATTTACAAATAGATACCTACTGATAATTATAATTGCTGTCAACAGACAATTATTATTGACATCCCTAGATGTAATATTTTTTAAGTACAGCTTTAAATCGAGAACCGGTCACATGTTTGATTTCATAGCTCTAATTTGATGAGTGGTCGGTCAAGAACCAAAGTGGTCAAGGTCATACAGAAGGTTACAGTATATTAACTCTTTAGAGTGTTAAAGGCCTTAGAAAAATTGATTGACACTAGTACAGGATCTATAATATAGTGTCTGTAGTAGTGTCCGTAGTATAGTATCTACATTATAGTAGTATAGTATCTATATTATAGTATCTGTAGTATAGTGCCTGTAATGAAATGTCTGTATATGATGTTCTAATGAAAGCTGATATTTTAAACGCGATTATTTCCCATGGACGCTACAAGAACCGAATATTATAATATGATAAATGCGTTTCTGAGAAACAGAAGGGTTTAAAGAATATAAAACAAGACAGTAAACGATACGACTTATTGTATAGCTACAAAGCAATTACCAGAACCGAAAAGACCTTTTGACGAGTTGTTAATTAAAGATACGAGAAAAACTTTTTCCTAAGTTGTAGTCTCGCGATAGAATGGATTAAAAATAACGGAATTGTCTTAAGATCTTCAAGTTTTCAAATCAACGTTCGTCACCGAGTTACGAGATTATTTTTTCTTAATTGAACACAAAAGTTACTTCAAAAGAAATTGATAAGAATCGCGTCAAATGCGTTTACATTTAAATTAAAAAAATTGTTTTTGTACATTTTATAGCGTGTTTTGTAGAGTTTTTGAAAACAATCGAATACCGAAATGTAATGTTCGTCAAGTAATATTCTCTACCTGCTGTCGAAAAATTTAAAAGCACTCACCGTTTCTCTGCGGCAACCCCGACACGACCATGTACGCGTCGCCTATCGTCTCTACCTTGTAAACATTGTATTCCATTATCTTCTCGTCAAACAACCTGCAAGATGTTGAAATCAATTATAGCATATTTTGCGAAATACGTGTGTATATTTTATTGCATATGGTAAATAGAACTTTGCGCAATTATATTATAACAAGCTTTTATACCACAAGATGCAATACAGGTAGCCAGATCGTAGGACTGTTGGCTTTGTATACTAATAATTGCAAATATAATTACAGCTTTGTAAGTATTGACTGCAGCGTGCAATCTGTTGGTTGCAATGTCGGACGTTGTATTGTGTTTGTGCTTATAAACATTTTTAAATTAATTTGTAGATTTTTAACGTCTCTAGTAACCATTGCATCTGCTCTACCTACTATGAGGATATAAATCAGGAGGTCATTAATCATCTCCTAAGATATTTTGACTGCCTCGTTGATCGTGTTGGTTGCAAGCGCGACTGCCGACCGGATAGCAATAGGCTGTTACATAATGGGACGTAAACGTAACTGGTGAAGCGTGGGATTGTACTTCACTCCTCTGCCTGCTTCTTCGGGTATTACAAACGTAATGTTACGTTTAATTATATACATGTATATGGATATTGAAGGTGTGTAACATTACGTACTCGTATTATAATTATAATACCTAGGTTGTTGTGGACGTTGGATTCGATATTTCTCAACCAACCAAGTTATTCCTCTACAAGATATCACTGTTTGACATTGAACTTGGTAACCCCCGCGCATGAGTACGAAATAGAAACAATCATGACAAATATGTCCTATAAACTTCCCCTTGAAAAGATCCCTGGCGTTATAGGTCTGGCAAAAATATGCAGTAAAAGACAAACAGTTTAAAATTGACTTTAAACATCCTTCAGGTGTTTCCAACTGTGTGTTTTTAAGTACCCACGTGTGTCGGATACACACACACAGTAAAAGATTTTATATCGTATCATGCAGTTAGCTATTAGCCTAATTTGATATTTTTTCATGGGAAAGCCAGAAGAACACTTAACCACCCACCCTAATTCAGTGAGGCTTAAATAATCTTTTGATCCTAATAAAAATGAACATTGCTTTTAATGAATTTGGATTTTCTCGATGACTACATTTCTTATCTTGATGAATAAAAATACGGTACCTATAAGAAAATATGTAATTTTCTTTTAGCGTAGAAAATTGTAACTATAATTATTTTACTAATGGAAGATATCAATAATAATCATTGTTAATTTAGGTGGTTCTATTATTGAACATAGGTTTTTATTCAAAATGAGCACGGTTGAGATCATAGCTTGTCGCTTTGGCCGATATGAACTGGCAGAGTCCTCACGCTTTACATTACGTAACGTTACAGATATCATTAGGATGTATGGATTTCCTCAGGATGCTGACCTCCATCTTAACGGCACGTGATACTTTAGTCTTAACACACACAAATCATTTTAGCACGCACACAACTTAACAAATGACACCAATCATGTGGCAAATTAACTTGTACCTGTGCTCCCCAATCATTTAAGATACAGGCCTCTTGTGTTCTGTAAGACACCACAGACACAACATAACACCTACAAATAACCACAAATGGCCTCGTCCAAACAAGTTGTTCCCTCGACATCGAGAAACTAGGAGCGAGAAATGATTAATGTTGTTTGCTTAATAAAATGTGTCTACGACTAGCCTCGAATAGGACATTATATTAACAACAACACTATGTCGCTTCATATACTGATCGGAATAATAAAAGGTTCGTGACCATCCCTGAATAGGAAAGATAATGTTACCAATACACTACGCGCTGATATGGACTAACTCGATTAACATAGCCTACAGTATTATTACCCGTTAATATTAATTAATTATATCACAACTACTAATAAATGTGGTAATGGGTACTAATAGTCTTATTCCTACAGTTCTATTACTGACTAACTGTCACTACCAGTGCTATTTGCAGGAGGTTGCAGATGCTATGCTATGAGCATACCTCACCACAGTGAGTTGATTTTTGCTCTATAAATTGCTGACCATTTTTTACAAAGTAACCGAGTACCATCACGGCTATAAACACCGAAAAAATCGACCGAGGAATATACGCTCCCACATTTCACTAGCTACGTTTAGGTCCGACCATGGAATGGAGTTGAACATATTGCTATACACCTGACACAAGTCAAGTCTCCCAGCCACTACTAGAAACTTTAACTACAAGTTCTAATTAGAAAACGCTAATTAATACAACATTTATGCAATTAAACAATAGTTTAATATTTTCCATATATTACGACAGCTTATCGCCTTACATACCACTATCGCTTCATTACACAGAAGCAGACAACTCAGAAGTTAGAAACGCGATCGGGACTCATTAAGCTTATTATTTTAATTTAGCTGTTATGCGGTGCAATTTACAACTATTATAGGGTTGTCTCAAAACTTTTATATTAAATATTCAAACGTAACATCACGCCTGTAATCCCCGAAGAGGTAGGCAGAGGAATGTAGAACATTCCCACATTTCACCAAATATTTATGTTAGATATTTTAGGTAAATTTACTTATCGTGTGCAGTAAAGATACAGTAAGTACAAACTCAAAGCGAATGTTAGTACAGTTTTGTTTGCGAAGTAACCGAAACTCGCGACTTCGTCTGCGTTGTACATTATATTAACAATTATTTTATATGCAGGGGAACAACATTAATTCGTGAACAATGTTATTAGTTACTGTTTGTACCTTAAATGTATAAATTATATTATCGGAGTTAGCAACGCGAGAACAAGCGACGTATAGTTGACCGTCACTGAATACGTAGTGCTCTTGAAAATCGTTGTTTTTCTAAGCTTTAACAACCTTTAATTAATTAAATGAAAATAACGGAATAACTTTTTTTTTATAAAGACCAATTAAAGCAAGAAATAAAAGTTAGAAGACTTAGTTGAAATGTATACAGAACTCTTACGTAATGCGCGCATAACGGCGGAAGTCATTTATTTATGTAGAATATAATCGGTTGATTAGAACCAAAAACAATCATAATAATAACTTGTGAATATTATTATAGTATACTATGTATATATGTACATATACACTTTTATTAGTACTACTATACAAACAAGTTTATATTATTTATTGTCAATACTGTAAGTGTCCCCAAATTATTATTACTATTTCTCCTTATTTTAATTATAACTTTATTACCACAGTTACCGTTATGTATATTTTATAGTTAATGTTCCTTTTACATAATAGTAGTAAGCTTTAGTAGGTTAAACGTTATCGTTATTATCGATAGTATTTCATTGCATTGTATGGAAGAGATCGCTTCCCTTAACTTAGAATTGAAGCTGCCCAATGATATCTAACTGGTATACAAATAAAAATTATATGGAACAACTATTTGCGTGAAGTTATTTTATGGGGATTTCCTGGAAAGCGGTTTGAGACTACAAAAATGTACCGGAATTTCTATATGAATAAATTAACACTTTATTTTCTTGTTAACTCAAATGTATATTTAAATTAATGACTGTTTCATTTATTATTCATTCCATCCCACTACTCGCTCTTCATGTAAATTCCCGTTTTACGGATTTATAGAAAACGAAAATAGGTACGCATTTGATTTATGCATGTATTCAGAATTACGTCGCGTTCGATATTGAAACAAAGCATTCGATACTTGATAAAGATCTTAGGAGAATAAGTTTGCTTTTATGCCGTTCTCGTTCTTTGTATGAATAAATAAATACTTTAGTGTCATAAACGCTCAAATGTCACTGTGACACAAATTTGACAACTAGGATCACTTTCGTTGCGTTCTCATGACAGAACAATGAAGGCGATGGAATAGTTTTTATAAGGGTACAATGAGTATTAATGGCAAAAACATTTACTTTACCGTACATTGCATAGTAAAGAAGCAAACAATCGTAGATCGTAAGGAAGGAAAATAGAACTTAAATTATTTTATTCATTATACGCTTACGTCATATGTAACGTGAAAAATAACGTCATGTCTGTAATCCCCGGGGAGATTATGCATATGTATAATGTCACATATTGTTATTGTTAATTCATAGACTTTTATTCGGATACTACACGACCTATAGTAGCTCGAGAGCTAAAATTTAAGTGAAAGTAACATTTTTTATTATTTTACAAGTCTTGTGTTTGACTGCTATCTCCCTTGATGGAAAGCGAGATACAGATAATACATTAAATAGCAGTCACAGATGCGTTTATGTTCTGATGTATTAGAGCAAAATAAACCTGATCACACTGCGTATCACATGGCAAACCGAAATTAAAGAGCATTTTGTAAATATAAACCAGGAGCTGTTTAGTTGTGAGCAGTAATGAACCTTGAACAAAAAGCTGCATCTTTACAAATAATCAAAATATAAGAAACAATTTCACCAGATATACAAAAGCAGATACAGTCGTCGTTGAAAAACAAAACAATTATTAATATTTGACTGCCTCGTTGGTCGTGTTGGTTGCAAGCGCGACTGCCGATCAGGAGGTCCTGAGTTCGATTCCCGGGTTGGGCACTATAGAATTTTACTAATTTAGATTTTGTTAGTACTGGCTCGGAGTCTGGATTTGTGACCGGTGCATGGCAATAGGCTCACGACCTATTCCATATTGGACGTAAACGTAACTGGTGATACGTGGGAGTATACTACACTCCTCTGCCTACCTCTTCGGTGATAACAGGCGTGGTTTTACGGTTTTTTTTACGTTAATTATTAATAAATGAAATGATTATACTATACACATAAAATACCGGATTAGCAGACAGAGAGGTCAATTAAGTTTTTGTACCGCGTGGCGCCTAACGCAAAAACTGGTATGGGAGCGGGCAATCACTGCCCTCGTTACAACATTTTCCTTATACATGAGAGCACGTGTGTTATGTATTATAATATTATAGTCTCATGACAACCGAGTTCATTAGCTTCGTATACGATTGCTCTTATAGTCAGTGTTTTGAAGGATACCGCATCGGAAACGGCAATGCGTAACGCAGCCCCGCTCGTGTGACGTACGTAGAACCGCGACGGTCAAGTTCAGATATGTAGTGGGATGCATCCGGTCTCTACTCGCATTCCAAATTATTATGTGAAATTGAAATTTTATATGCTTTCATTTTTCATACCTTGGAAAGCGTACCGAGTTTAGCCTCTTAATAACTGAAGAACTAGAAAGTGAATTTAGACTTTTAAAATAACAAAATTGTTATTCAATCACAAGCGAGTTATGCAATTTAATGCGACAATAGTCGAAACAATGTCAATAATTTGCTGGAAAGTCGTATTAGGATGTTCGAGAGCGCTGATCGCGATGTCTTGGCTCTCAAATTGAGTACTATTCGATTTTGCTATATTAGAATGTTTAGTTAATGTTTAACAGTGGTTTGGAGAATGGATTTGCTCCCGGTGTATGTAAATAGGGTCATCCCCTATTCCATGGGAGGACGTTAACTTAACTGGCTAAACGGGTGAATGTACTGCACTCGTCTGCCTACATCTTCGGGCATTACATGCGTGATGTACCGTTAAAACAAACAAAAAAAACGTAATATAAAAAACCCGAAGGCTATGAAATGCCTCAACAGAGATGTTGCAACATTAGATTTGCATCAAGTTGGAATGTGCTAAAGGGAAAACACGCTTGGGGATTACCAAAAGATGTATCCTAACGTTATTCTAATATATGTATACATACAACCGTACAAAAATTATTAATCAAATTAAATAAAAACCTGAATTAAATTAAATTTATCGAATTACATAAGTTAACTTATTGAAAGTATTTATTTCTTATTAACCTATATAACTGAACACTACTACTACCATCACCAAACTAATAACTTAAGTTAATATTTATTTGTTTCGTCACCAATTCTGCTTCCTGTTTATTAATTTATAATCGCAATTGCATAGTAGTAATGGAAATTAAAGTAATTTTAAAACCGTGCCAGGCTTCACGTCCATGTCATGCCAGGAATCTTGCTGGCAATGAATACACTAACCTAATAAAATGCAACAATGTGTATATAATTTGCGATGCTACTTGTAATAACTGCCTCGTTGGTCGTGTTGGTTGCAAGCGTGACTGCCGATCAGGATGTCCTGGGTTTAGATGCCAGGTCGGGCATTATTGGGTTTTACTAAAATTAGATTTTCTAGTAGTGGCTCAAAGTC
>DWDU01000468.1:0-18829 GCA_018245575.1 Jemadia suekentonmiller | reverse complement strand
CGTAAAATTCATTACTTCAAAAATAAGTAACGTCTGGGGGCCCTGGGATCTTACTCTATTACATCGATTGCGCGAAACCGGCACGCGTTTGTATGATGGTACATGCCATCCGAAACTATAGCCTACTTTTGTTTTTGTCAATTGGTTTCTTTATATTAAAGTCCGGTGATTTTGGCGGGACGTCACAATTTTTAAATCAAAATTAAATGCCCCGCGCGGGACAGCCTTAGTCCCGCTCTCGGTGACAGCTCGACCGTGTGTGCAGCGTGCTGAAGAAGCTTAAATATCATATATTAATATACATTTCTATTACTCTTGCTTTCTACTACTCTTTCTACTACTCTTGCTATCTATTGTCACGTAAACGTAATTTAAAACTCAAATAAAAAGATGAATATTTAAAAACTACTGATTATATATGTATCATAATCGATGAAAGAATCCCGTTTTTTTCACTCAAAAAGTTTCACAATTCCGACTTGGCAAAAAAACACTGGCAACGCTGGTACGTCCCTATCATTATACGAATACATTCATGTTGATTTTGCGCAGCCGGTGTCGCGAATAGAACACGAAATGGGTAATACGTGTATTTGTAACATTAATTTCTCATGCTGCGTATTTATGTATTACTGTTTGTTTAGATACACTTAAAGTATTCATTTACAAAGTATAGACGTGTATCTATTTGATATTTAAGCTGTGAAGTTGCATAGTTACTTGTTAGTTCATAAATTTATTGCGTTAAAATACCCGGAATATTATAATGATAATATGTATGTAATGTAATTTATATTTCATAAACAAAGTACTGAATAAAAATATTATTATATAATACTGAATAAAAATACTATAACATTCAAGATTTTATTTAAAATTTTCTGTAAATGAATTCCTCTACATTATGGACACTAGAGGCACCTCTATCCTCCGTACTCTACAATTATTAAATTTCCTGTTATTTTACACGACATACGTACACAATCCGAACTGTAGGTAAAACAAATCTAAGGAAAATTTGATTAGTGGTTTTGATAGAAAAAATTTCACGCTTGTCTGAAATAGTTCATGTAATTCTTTCCAATGTTTTATGTACAGAATTTGTTAGTTTCGCTTCCGCATTCTGTGTTAGTGATTGTTATTATATGCAAGTACGTTTGACTAACGTTTAGGCTTATTAAAATTTGCCTTCACTAGCCGTTGTACAAAACTGCATATTATATGAAAGATGCCATTTTTTATTGTATCTGTCTGATTCTAGAATTCGGCTGTGATGTACACATCAACTACTTATGAAAAGTGCTGGACATGAGAGTGATTAAAAAACCGATAAGATGGATATAACATTAATTTTAATGTACTATAAACTTAAATATATACACTGAATCAAATGAAAGATTAATTTGGCCTGTACACAGTACATGGCATGTAAGAAACTTCTCTAATAATCTACTAATTTTATTTTACTGCTTGACGGCTTTTCATCGTCTTGTGATTGTGATTGGTTCTGCCAGTTTGAAGGACCCTGTTCGTATGGTGTTCTATTCTGGCCTCGGTAATGTGCTCCGCCTCTGTAACCCCCGTAAGGTCGCCTGCGAGCTGGCCCGCTATAGTTTCTATCCTGATCCCATCTACTTTCGTATGCTTGTGCATATCGTCCAAAGCTTTCATAACTTCTCGGGGTATACTCCCTGTTTGGATATCTGTCATATCTGTTGAGATAATACTGTGGTCTTTCTTCACCGTATCGCCCTTCCACCCTGTAATCAGCGTTGTCTTCATTTCTCCTTCTGAACTCATCAAATGGCTTGGACCTGTGTGGTGGTGAAACATCCCTATTTGAATCCCACGGGTGCATTGACTTCATAGATGATGGACTTTTGGATTTACTTCTTGTTTCTTTCTGCTTTTTGCTGCCCAGCGATTGACTATTTTTTTCATGTTCTGGAGAATGTCTGTAAGTGAAAAGTTTGAAATCTACGTTCAATACCCTTAATAAATGAAATGTTTTCATAGAATGTTTTGAATTTTTTGTCAATAAATATAATAGTTATATAATTATATGTTAGTATATATCAATAATATATAATTAAAACTCGATATGAAAGCTAGGAGTGGCACTATTTTCTTATACCTTTGCGATGAACCACTATGACTTCTATCGGAGTCCTCTTCACTGGATCTTCTACTTTGTAGATGTCTCATTTCACGTTGCCTGCAAAAATTAATATAAAACTATATTAATTGCATATAAAAATTAACATAATACGAACAATAACTCGGAATTCAAAATGCAAAAAAAAATGTGTGTCCCTAATAATTTGGTCACCTACTGTACATTGGGGCATCAAAGTTACTTTTTTGTTACTTGCTAGCCAAAATCAGTAATTAGTATTTGAATAGTTGTAAAATAAAGAATTAAATAATGACTCGTGACTAATGATTTTTGTGAATTAAATTAGTTCCGTGATGTGTGGGGACCGCTGCGGTGGATCAAGTGCAACAGTGTGGGCCGGGCGGCGCGCGCGGCGTACTTGCGGCGCAGCTTGATGGCGAGGTGGCGCATCTCCTCGTCGCGGCGCGCCTGGCGCCGGCTGTCGCGCTCGCGCCGCGCCGCCTCCGCGCGCTTGTCGGCGCGCACTGCAACACGTCCGGCTGCCACTCATGTCGTCCAGTGAACATGCAGTTTCGATTACAAACGATGCGATAGACGGTCCAAGTATTTCTTTGGAAACTACGAGACGACCTCCAGTGGATCTCTATTTCTAACGATTTCTATGGTTATAAAGTAGTCCTGATTCATTTTCATCTCATTAACTATTCTTATTTGACTTTATGGAAATGTAATTTTCTCTAACGAAAAGATACCAATATTTATGACTGAAATGTAACTCACGTTGCCTTGATAGCTGAGCCTGCATCTTCCTTTTTAGTTTCTCCTTAAGTGTCAATGTTTCTCTCGACAGGCCCTGAAATTCATATGAACATTAATGTTGGGTGATGATTAGCAAGCCTCCTCTTAACTGAGCGCAGCTTGTGAATTGTGTTTAATAAATCATATGTACACTTGAGTAGTGGCCGGAATGACGTCACCGCCCTAAAGAACCAACTTTCATACATATAGGATGTCACTATAAAATGATAAAACCAACTGATAAGGCATATTATTTTCAACACATGTACATGTTAAGATACCTATTAAATTATATTAATTAGTACAATATTGACAATTACACTACCCCAAAGGATATTGTGGTTGCAAAATTTTATGAAATTCCTGTATAGTACATAGTTATTTCAAAAACAAAATTCCAGATTTTTATGTAAAATAATTTTGTTCTATTGTTTAATGTCTGTTATTTAGATTTCAATTTCAGCAAAATTTTCTTTTATATAATAAAATAAGTATATATGCCATCCACATCCAGGGTTATTTTTTAAAGAGTCATTGTCGTTTATACTAACTTGAAAAATATATACCCATATAATATCACTGTTTCATGGTTTGGTAAGATATTATAAAAATTATTGTTTTTTTTCTACTCCGATTCATTGCAAATCAATATTACTACAACTATGAACATTGTTCAATTTTGTAATAGTTTTCACATAGATTTCAAAAATTATAATTTACCCAAAAGGCTAGTTGATGTAGTTCCGCAAAGCATAATGAAGAAAAATGTACATGATGTACAGAATTAATGATTTATCTACATATATAGATTGAGTACATGTAATTTAGTAATGATTATTGAACATTTTTAATTATATGTACCTTGTGAAAATAATTCAATAGGCCAATAGGAATAGATAGAAAGGGTGGGCTATTTTCAGTGGGTCATTAATTACATATTTGTAAAACATTTAAGAAACATTGAAAAGCCTCAAGAGACCGCAATATTCCTAAAATCCTGCCATGAAAAACTATTTTTTTATGTTTGGGATTGTTTACTGGGGCATGGATAGCCCAAGTTCTGCAGGGGAATTTTTAAAAATAATATGTAAGAAAAAATGTGTTACTTCAGTGCAATTAAAAACAATAGAAATAAATGATTCCATTCATCTTCCGGTGCTTGGCCACAACACATAGGGCTATGTACTGTTGCTAGCTAATATTAATACAGTTGTACATATAAATGCTTGAAAAATATATACTAAAAATAGACATTTATTTTGTCTTCAATGTCCATAAAATGTCATGAAATTATGTGTTTGAAAAAAAATCTTTTGAATAATATGGAAAAGTTAAAGCTTAACCAAGAATATGTAGGAAGGGCAACATTTTTGAGGCAAAATGTTTGTTTTCGTCCCAAGTCTACTGGTAACTAAGTGCTAAAGCATACAAATGTAAAAACAAATGATTCTTACTGACTTTGGAGCTCGATCCAGATAATCGTAAATGATTCTGGTTGCAGATGCCCACTGCCGATCTGAAATTGGAAACAGTTCATAGAGAATACTAGCAAAAATATATATCTTTGTGATACCCATTAAACTTGTATTATACATATAAAATTCTGTGACATTAGTAATAAAAAAAGTCTGTGACATAAGTAATAAAAAAGAAGCAGCTTTCAGACCTAGTCTGATGTATATGGCACTAAATCCTTGAGGTGTCAGAGCACCTTATGATGGCAAGTATGCAACTATAAAATAGTAGTATTACATTATATCACAAGTAGTACTATAGTATGTTTTTGTATGTACCTATATATATATAATTTTTTGTATATATACATATAATTTTGTAATACTATAAATATAGTATTACAAAATTATAGTATAGCATGTATAAAATTGCAAAATGCTATTTAGCAGCAGAAATGGGGAGATGATTTATCCACAGTACAATCCCAGAAATGACATTACATTTCATTAACATTTTAAGATATATCACTATATCTATAAATGTAACTTCACAACTGTAATTCCTGAATATTTTCGGCAGAGGAGTGTAGTACACTCCCATGTTTCATGAGTTATGTTTATGTTCCACAGTGGAAGTTGGGGTGAGTTTACTGCCGTACACTGGGCACGGATCCTGACTCCTAACTAGTAATAGAAAATCTAAGTTTAAACAATCCAATAGTACTCGACGCGGGATTTGAACCCAGGACTTCTCGATCAGCAGTAGCATTTGTAACCATCCTTCCAATGAGGCTGTCTTATAATTTTATAATATAGAAGTAAATGGATTGTATGATACAAACATAAAACATTCACACAACATGACATAAAATATTATAATGATGATGTAAATTAATGGAACTGATAGACTGTGCAGCCTTCTTATATAATAACCCTAGTGAGAGTGTGATGTGATTGATGATAGAATCAGATATTACATTATAAAAAAATCCGTTAAATGTGTATAAAATGTAAAAATGTATCTAAGATAAAGGTATTCATTAAAATTTGTATCCGATAATACAACATTGACGATCTTCATCATCATCAACCCATTTATCCTTCCATTGCCGGCAGATCTAATCTAATTTCAGAATGAGAAGGGCTACGGTGAGCCATGCTGGCCAAGTGGGACTTCGCGGACTACAAATGTTATGAGAATTCATTTAACGAGCCTCAGACAATGTAACGGCGAACTCCATGTGATGTGCAGGTTGCCTCACCATGTTTTCTTTGACCATTACAGCAACGTATGTTTATTACTATTCTATTCATTTGTTACATAGACATGAACCGAGACGAGTGCATAGGTGTCACTTGCGATATCTCACTTAGTACTATCGTCGGCGGAGGCGGAGGCGGAGGAGGCGGAGGCGGCGGAGGCGTCGCTGGAGGAGCGGTCGTCGCGGCGGCGGCCGTAGTAGCGCGGCAGCGGCCGCGGCGCGCCGCTGCAACACGCGCGCGTCAGCGCCGAGCCCCGCGCGGGCCACGCACGGGCCACGCACGGGCCACGCGCGGGCCACGCGCGGGCCACGCGCGGGCCACTCGGGGACGCCGTGACGTCCACGATAGGGATGGTCACAGTAAACGAAACTCACTAAAGCTATGCATGTATTTAACGTTACGTAAATAATGGATTGCAAAACACGTATTTGTTTTATAATTATGAGCGAGATAAAATTATTCATTATATTCGAGATATTCATTATATTGATAAAATAAAACTACAAAATACGACAATCCGCCATGTTTTATTGAACGTTAATCAGAGGAAATGAGATCACGTTCGTGTAGATCTCAATGACGGCTCTTGTTTGTTTCAAAAATTTTGTTGTCGAACTAGTCGAACGTGACGTCAAAATGACGCTATGATAGTTTATTGGCGCCGCGTTTTGGCGGAAATAAATAAAATTTGAGAGTAAAATGTAATTTTTTCATATTAACTCCTCATTTTAATCTGAAATATGATATATATTGTATATAATATTTATTTCTGAACATAAAAAAACAGTTATTCAAAACTTGTCATCATGCCCATTGTCTTGCATTCGAACGGTCCACAGTTGCACTTACATAGGTCTGCTTATATAAAACTTGGTATACGATTTCATTAAATACACTTAATTGGAAGTAATATCAAGGTCTGATAATATCAACCACTCACCCTTTTTAAGTATTATTTCAAAAACGTAATCTCAACAGGCTTACCTTTCGTATGACATCGACCTGGACATATTAGCGTGGCCACTAGCATTACTGTAAATAGTAAAGGCAATATTAAAGCATTTCAAATTGAACATTTATACACAAATTAACTTAATAGAAAATTAAAAATTTCACCAAAATGGGTGTAACATAAAATTAGTAAACAATACATAAGCTATTACTAATGGCTCTATAAAATAAAATATATAAAATACATACTTTGAAGGACTTCGTGACCTTCTGCCTTTTAGGTTGCGCGACCTCGACCTCGATCTTCGATATGGACTATAGGACCGCGAGCGGGACCTCGACGAGCGGGAGCGAGATCTCGAGTACGAACGCGACCGTGACCTCGACCTCGATCGCGACCGGGAGTACGACTTCGCCTTTGATTTAGACCTCGATCTTGACCTCGGACTTGGCAAACGAGGCCCTATCGGAGGGCGCACCTTATCCGAAGAATTCGATCTGTAATTTAGAGGTTATAAATTTAAGAGTTAGAGCGCTATTTAATTAAGAGGTTCCAAAATTTTAAAAACATTATTATCACCTTAGATCGAACTAATCAATGATGAACTAATCACATAATCAAGATGATAGAATGCAGTTCAAATAAAACCAGTATCAGCCATTAGAGATATCCATATAAGCATAAGTACTGCTAGTACATATTGGCCAAATGTAAGGTTATCCAATGAATTTAGTGCGTAAGACCTGTTCAGAGCAAATTATTCAAAATAATAATAGCACCCGATAATAGAACAAGACCCATGTATATATAATATTTTACATAAATATTTCAACAATTAAAAAAGTAAGACGGTTTTCACATTGCTATTGCATTTGTATAGATATGTGTGTAGTACAACACACAGCCACGAGTAGTACAGCAACAAGGACTGCACGCACCGTCGGTCCACGCGGGGTAATGTGTTAACCGCCTAAGCATTAGAAGTTCATAACAGTGTTCAGTATCCAAATATTAGTGTTCAACTTTAAACCAGCACCAAGCACATTAAAACGATCAAAAATTGAGAGAAACAATGCTCGAAATAGAATAATTTAACTAGGTGAAGTATTAAGTATGCTGTGGTGTTTAGCTAACTCAACTCTCATGGCCTATCTCTAGTGTCGTTACAACCATTACTGAACCCAATAGTTTTGGATCATTTGGAAGCAGTCTTCTTAGGCAAAGAAATTGTGAATAGACTTAACTTTTGTTACAAATATCTTTTCTGATAATGTAACATGAAAAAAGATGTGGGAGAAAATGGACTCAGTGTGCAAAATTTTAGAATTAATGAAAGTGAATGTCATAACATATAGTATAAAAACAATTGATTGATTATAACAGAGTTTATCTGAATGCAGAAAGCAGATGAACCATATATATATATGTATACATACCAGATTAGGATCAGATAGTATGAGGATCGAGTGAATTCAAATGGTGAAGAAAAATAAATAAGAACAAATTATACCTAGGTTTCTGTTTTTGTACAGCATCAGAGTACAAATTCTTCCTTTTCAAGTTCAGTTTCACCTTATCAGCGTACAAGGGCTTCTGCGGTGCAGCTGTTAAATCAATCATTTTTGAGTATGTATTATGTACCTCATACCAACGTAAATATACCAAATCTGTGATGTAAGAATGAAAAATGTTCATTACTAAATAACATGAAATAAATTGAATTATAGAAAACAGACTCATTGTTAGCTGTATCAATATAAGTTTTCATTTTATAATGTATAGCTTTAGCTATTGTTAAACAGTGTTTTTAGAAAAAAATAATATTTTAATAATTGTATTTTACTAATTGAGTTATTGGTTCCTTAAGTAGTGGTTATTGCAACATGAACTTAACAGAGAGTTAGAAAACAATTTTAGTGATAAACTAAGCCATTTTTCCTTCCTATGTTAATTAAAATATTTCTGAATTAACCAGCCTTTTTGATACCCAGAAAATAATCAATCAATATTATTTCCCCTATAAAATTAGCGACATTTTCAGATTCATTTTCAGAGATTCTAGATTGTACACTACAAACAAATACTATGACCTGTCAAGGCAATGTCTGATCAATGGGTTTTTTTATATTATGATTTATTTCTATTATATATTAATTACAAGGAGGAGGCAATCAACATTCTACTGTGTTCACTTGCAGCCCAAATATGCTATGTAACATATGTTATTTAAAACTCCAAACCACACTAAGCACATATTGTTGTCATAAAGTTACAATGAATGTAACATCACACCTGTATTTCCCCGAAGTGGTGGGAAGAGCAGTGAATTCACTCCCATATTTCACTGGTTACGTTGATAAATCCTATCATGGAACAGGTAGTGGGCTTATTGCCAAACATCAGGCACAGATCCATAATTATGATCTACTACCAGAAACTTTAAGGTAGAAAAACTCAAAAAGGCATACCCGAAGATTGACATCTTGATCAGCAGTCACAATTACTAGCTTACAAACATTCGACCAAATAGACAGTCAGATTAACAACGTAATCGAGAATTATTATAAAAATGACTAAGTAAAATAAATAGAGTTGTTAATTAAGAACAAAATAGGTTAAAGCTGCTAGTGGTTAAGGAAGAGTATTGAATTCAAATTTCACAAAAGGAAGTAGATAAAATAGTAGGTAAGTAACAAACTAGAAAGATATAAACAATATCAGTAAGAAATCATTTGAAACATTGTATCAAAGTCAAAGATAACATTAATAATTCAAAAGTGGAGGTAACAATCAAGTGTTGAAACTATGTGTCAATAATGTATAGTAAATTATAAGTGAGAATATTATAAGTACATATCCATATGAATGTAGAAGAGGCAAAAGAAATACGCTATGATCGTTACACATGGAAATCATCACTCCTGCTACTGCCTACCCCTATAGGAAATGGGGGCGGTAATTTGTACGTAAGTATGTAATGACTCACGCGTCCTGTCTTCGTCGGGCCCGAAGGAGGTGATGAACTGGATGTTGTCGGCGGCGGGCGACGGGCTGCGGCTGGCGGAGCGCGGGCTGCGCTCGGCGGAGGGCGCGCGCGGCGGCGCGGGCGCGGCGTAGCTCGGCGGGCTCATCACGCGCGTTGCCAACTTCTTGTCCCTGAAAATAAGCATTTTAACTTTTATGTTGTAAGTGTTGAACGAGTATCTCTTGGAACTGGCTGTATTACTGGTAAGATAAACAAAAACTACAAATACAGAAGTCTCTATAGGCAAGTCAAATAACAATTTAAACACTGTGATTTAAACGTTGATAAAGACAAAAACTATAAACAATATTTTTGTGCAGACAGTATTTTTGTGTAAAATTTATGTACTGTAACTTTACAACTGCATGATAATGGGTTTACAACTAGAAACACACCATTTTTTGGATGGGGTTAGATGAAGTGAATTGTTATATAAATATATACAAGCATAAGTGTTTCTGTTTTTCAATTAAATCGGAAGATTTCAATAGTTGTTAATAACTAGTGGTTAAGTAATATCATAGAGCTTTTACATGATTCAAAAACATTTTTAAATGACCAGAGAATTTACTTCTCTTTGTCAGTGAACATTCTAATAGTGTTAAGGATTTTAAACAGGCTAGATGGCCTTAATTTATTCTTCAGCAACAAATAAAAGATTCCCATGTTTATATTAAAGGAGAAATCAATGGATTTACCATATAACTAACCTGTGTGCACGTCTCTCTCTTCTGCTCTTCCTGCCAGAGAACATCGCCTTCTCCTTCTCTTCGCGTAATAACTGCTTCTGATGCTCGGCGTCGTCCGCGTCCCCCGTCAGGAATGAGAACAGATCGCAGCCCGACATGCCGAACTGCGGCCCCACCGCGTTCAGTTCGTGTGCCTGCACTCCATACACACAATTATGTTATATAATTTCTTTCAGTTACAAAAACTGTTGTTAAAAATTATTCCAACTGTAATAGTTTAAACTAGCCTTATGAAAGTTTAGTCATAAGGCTAATTAAAAATATTGTACAATTGTTCACTAGCCTTAAAGCAAAAAGTATATGAGTGCATTGTGTCGAATGCTACAATTACATTATATACCTAATGATATATAGAAACATACCAAGTTTTGCTGTAAGAACTGACTTATAATGAAATAAGTTACAGTTTCATGATGTTATAATTTTCAAATCATTTGCAAAGACTTAATTATGTATGTATTATACATTAAATATTAATGTAACCTTTCCTGTGAAATGTTTGTCAGATATGCTATTAAGATATACATAGAAAAGATCACAGTATCAAAATATTTAATTACTTTCAAGTAAAATTGAACTTTGCCATTTGGTTTATAAATATTATGGACAATTATTTTTAGTAAAAGTTTAAAGACAAATCAAACGAAAACTAAATAAATAGTGTAAGTAAACTTCAAATAACCACTCGCCTGAGCAGCAGCCATCTTGTTCACATCAATGCTTAGATCCACATCTACAATTTCCAGATCTGAGTCATCATCAGAATCTCTAGATTCCATTTTTTTAGGTTCTGGGCCTGTAATTTAATATTGAATGCCATGAAATTGCTCTGATCAAATATAGAGCTCCACCCCATTCATATACCCCAAAGTCTTATTCTAGACTGCAAGCATCACAGCCGATTGTTGTTTAAGAATAGCAATGCTGAATCTACCGTTAAAGCAGGAAGGCTGAGCTCCCGGATCATTATAATTGTATCCTATAGCTGCACCAGTCCCTTTTTTTTCATGTAGCTTCTCTTTTTGTAACTCTTTTTCTTCTATTGTGACGCCAAATTGCTCCTCAATGGCCAACTGCTGCAGGAATTTATCTTCACCTGAAAATGGAATACTTGTCAGGAAATATTTTTTTGATATTCATTGAATATATATTATATAGTCCATAGTACAAATACATTTTATAAGGTACACATAAACATAAAATATATAAAAAAAAACTGAAGTCAAGGAAAAATTGTATCTTTCAGACTCAAGTAAATAAACAACATAGTTAATATTTTGACTTATATCCTTACTACCTATTCTTTACATTATACTTTTGTGTCAGTTTTAAATTAAAATTTTGTCACAAACATGAAGCACAGTGAATACAGCCAGTTAACAGAATTTACTTACTAATTCCAAGGAAAACGTTCTGAGCGAGGATTCTATATCTCTCATAATTGCACTGCCGTTCCTCCTGGCTAAGTTCTGATGCAGGTACATCTGGGTTTTTAACTTCTGGTATATAGTCCAAGTGGGCTCTTACATCGAACCTATCTATCATGTTATTATTGTCTCCTTGCCATGGCATACTGTTAAAAGAATTTTTTTAAATACAGGATTGTGTTGACAAAGGCAATGAAGTAAAATTGTACAAAACCAATTGTTATGTTGAATTGTCCAATACTACAAGCAAAACAACATAGCCTTGTAATTATATATTGGAACTCTGCAATTTGCAGATAACAATATACGAGACAATTTGCACAGATACGTGTGTGATGTGATGTGTTTATATGGTTGATGTATGGTATTTACATAATGGCTGGTCCTTCCCCCGCTGCAGCGACAGCTGGATCCAAATGAATTTTACATGGCCGTCCGTGCAGTTGCAAAAACTGGGTTGGTTCCGCCTTCTGCAATACAAAGCGTGACAAAAAATAAAAACGCATATTCAGTAATTAACGATTCAATAATTGAAAGTTATAGTCTTTATATATAATAAATACTTGAATACAAGAAAATACCAACAATTTTCTCGTAGAAGTCTTTGCGACGTTCTGCTCTGCGTCTGTAATCCACGATCATGCCCCTGATCAACCTTTCCTGTTTTCTTGCTTCATGCCACATTATAAGTACTTAATATATACACTTAAAGAAAATACAATTCGTTAAATTATATGAGTATATCTAAATACAAAATTTCAAAAAAGATTTGTATTCTTGCTTAATTGCCTCGGTTACAATTCTCAGACAATCGGCCAGTCCAACCAATGGCCATTTCATTATACTGTTGCAAATCTAATGTTGCCACTAGTCATTTTTTCCGACATGAAGTTCTAGCGTAAATATAAAATAATAACATTTACTAATTTTAAATTTAATTTGTTACAGATTACTAAATGTTAGATGATTAAAAATTAAGTAACTTAAACACAGCAGTGTACGTTACAAATATTGTAAACATTAATAATAATTAGTGTAGTTGATATCTGATTAGATTAAACTAGTCGAAAAGCGTTTTAAATAGAAAGGTTTAATTATAAAAAAATTACATATTCAAATTATTAAAAATTTACAATATTATTCACTTAGCCTATTTCTGCATGTAATTTACGTGGCAAAAGTGTAATATATTAATTTTGGTTTAAAAACACATTCAAGTATCATTTTCGATTTAATGATGGCCACATAATGTTGTACAATATGAATACGACTATGAATGTTGAAAATGAATTTCTATAGGGCATGATACACATGCATAATATACTTTGCTTTCGATACTGCTGCAAGCTGCAAAAGCAGACGTGCCAATGCAATCTCCTCTTGCGCTACGGTAGCACTATAGTCACAATTGCCACAGCTGACAAAAGTTATTGAGTATAGCTACTTCATCGCTATTAACGCGCGGCTTAAAGCTAAAATTGTTTTAGCCTTTATTGCGGATTAAAAAGTCCGCCCGCGGCTTCAACTTTGAAGGTCCAATATCGATGCTGTAATACGAATATAGCAAAAATTTAACTCGATTACTCGACAGTGTAGTGTTATGAGTAACGAAGTGATGCTACTCGTGAGAGCATCACGATTGTATCGTTACAAAAAGCCGCTACAAAAAAACCGTGTTAAAATTTTATGTATATCTTTAAAATGTAAACCAAAATATTTACTATGCATTTCAACTTTCAAATGTTGTAAAACACTTTCAAAAATAACTCATAATTTTTGAAACAAAACCGTAATTTTTTTTTCTGTTGCTAGTTGCTAGCAAAAAGTCCTAAGTTTCAAACATTTGGCTCTTCATTACTTTTGTAAGATTCTGAATCAGGGAAAATATTATTGTTGCCAGATAAAAGGATCTATAAACAAAATTGTTTATAAACACCTTAATAATATTAATGAAAATCTGTTCTCGCATTGCATAAAAGTCGAATATAAAATGAGGGGGTAAAACATGTTTTATAGTAAAAGCAGAGGATACCATTTTTGACATTGATTATTGATTTATTTTTACAGTAACTTATAACAAGCGTAGTGTATTAGATTCTGACTATACATGATGACGGCCTCGTTGGTTGGAAGCTCGACTGCAGATCGGATGGTTCTGGATTGAAATACCGGGTCGGGCACTACTGTATTATTCTAATTAGGTTTTCTAGTTGTGGCTCGGAGTCTGCGAATGTGCCCAGTGTATGGCAATAGGCTCACCGCCTATTTTATAGTGGGACCAGTGGGATTTAAACATAGGAGTGCACTACACTCCTCTGTCTACGTCTCTAGGGATTACAGGTGTTCCCTGCAATCATACCCTATGCCAAATATGATATATCTACCACGGCATGATAATAACAGATTTAATGTTTATGAACAAGGTCTTTATTCAGTATGTTTGGGTAGGAAATGGGGAACTAAATAATTTTGTTCAGGCAATTTGGATATATATCAGAATATGGCTGTTCTTATGTGAACACTTAATAATTTGACATTTATTTCAAAGCAGTATATTTTTAAAAAGATGATTTAGTATACAAAATTTCTATGTAGTTTTAATAATAGGCAACCCACATATATATACATGATAAATATATATAAACTTTCAGTTTACTGTATACAGGAACAATTCATTGTAATCTTCTACATCAAAATATACTTCATTTTCATGTTGATTTGGCTTGCCAATACTTAACCAGTTCATGAATTCTTCAAAAATGTCTAGTGTGTTCAAAGTTTCTGCCATACTCCTGTTTGATATTAAGTAGCTTCCTTTTTTCATATGCTTTTTGAAGAAATGCCACATTTGTTTGTGTTTTTCTATATCTACAAAAAAGTCTAAAACATTGATAATGACAACATGTGAACTTTCTATTAAATCTTTCCTTGCCATAACATCAGAATGGATTACTGCTATTCTGTTATTATCCATATTGAACTGGTTAATAATTTTTTCTTGAACATCACAACAATCTTTATTCATTTCAATACCTATTATTTTTGATGCATTGGTAAAGTAGTATGCCTGCAAGTAAAAAAGGAAATATAAATCTCACAACACAATAAATTAAAATAGAAATCTACAATAATTATAACAGAAGAAACTGGCTGACACATCCTCCGACACACCATAAATATTGTGCCTAGGAACTTGAAATTTGCCATAAAATAATGTTCCTTTAATGAAGTGGATGTATAAAATTTAGTAAAATAGTAATTGAAAATTGGATGTAATTTTGTCATTTTGGAAATTAGATACATGAAATTTTCTATTTAAACACTTGGTTAACAAAAAAAATTTGCTTTTTGAATTGCATTGTAATATTAACTTCAGAGAGAGCTTAGTAACAGGCAAAAGCAAGTTATATATAAATTAATAAAATATACACTTACTGCATAAAGTACAACTCCCAGTCGGGAACCAACATCCAGCACTTGCATTTCACACAAATCTTTGGGAAGCAATACTTTGAATATGTATTGTAAAGCTTGCTTGGACATCGAATGAGATATGAAAATCAGCTCCTTGAATAATAACATTGGTAAGACTTTGTATGAAAGATTGCTATAAAACACATATAGGCTATGCTAATATTTTGGTTATTCAATACTTTAACGTAACGTAACATCACGCCTGTACTCCCTAAAGAGGTAGGCAGACGAATGTAGAACATTCCATCATTTCACCAGTTACTACTTTACCACCAGTTAGTCAGTACTTTAATATGCCAATATAACATAACATTATAACATCTATATTTCCCTAATGGGGTAAGCAGAGTACAATAGTCCCACACCTTACCAGTTATTTTAGTGATCTAACAAAAATTAGTGAATTAAATTGTACTTTTTAACATTACACATATAAACATGTAATGTTCAAGGACTATGAAGTGTAATTTATAAATTCAGAATATTGTAATGAGAGTAGGAAAGAGTGGTTTATCTTCATATAAATCAATAACTAATTATACATAGAAATCATTTGTATGTAGAGTAAGTTACTGGGATTTAATACTGTTTTTAAAACATTTCACATTAAGATTAGTTATGATAGATTTATAAAGTGAGTGTAAATCATAGAATCAGAAGAGTTATACCAAGTTGTACTTGGATTCAACTGGAGACATCATAAAAGAAGGCTGATTTAAAAGTTTCTTCAATAGACAAGCATTTCTGACAACTTTTATGAATGCAAAGGAGGCTAAAGAAGTCAGTCAAGATCGTAGCTGGTGGAAATGCTCAATCTCTACCTACACCTATGGGAAATACTTCACAGTAAACAGTGTTTGTTTTTATTTTGCCTTTCGGTGTGCTCAATCAAGATGTATTAGCATTTTATTTATTTCAAAGCTTTACTACAGGTACCATTAAGTTTGTATAGAAGGCAGTGAATTGGTTTTTTGTAAATAACTTGAATTGATATCATGGCCTTTATACCGACACTAATGTAACATTAGCGGACATACTAATGTCAAGATGTTGATGACTTAGAAGATAGTATTCAGACTAAACAGTCCCTTCTTTCAAAATGTCATTGTTGTCGAATTGTTGACATGATTTTCCATCAACAATTGCTTCTGCGAATGCAATTAAATATGCATATATGTACCTGAAAACTGATTTCATGTGTTGATAGACTTAGACTGTTTAACTTGAAAAGAATATAGATGTTTTAATAAGCAATCCTAAAAACTTATAGGGTGTTGGTTAATATTTTTTTCCCTGTAATATATTCTTAAGATATGGTACATATAATTTCTTGACATATTATTCAAACATATGAGTCGTTGGCTTGAATTACAAAAGCATATCCCAAACTTACTTCAATGTTGCGAGATTGGCAATCCAAGCAGTAGTGTCGTTTCAATTTTCCTCTCTTAACTAGTTTGGAAACTTGTGATTCATCATACAGAAACTCATCCACATGACAAGTGTTAATTTTATTGCAGTCTGACTGATCACCAATAGTCGGTGGTATGATGTCTTCAGATGGCATCTCAGCCTCGAATGGCACCAGCTTTTTTATTGCATCTCCAATTTGATTTAGAAGCTTTTCTGATTTTATTAGATTAATCTTGTTTTCTAAATCTAAAACATTACATTTATTGTTTTGTATAAATAAGCCTATAGGAGACAACAGCAATTACGGGATAACAAGGTAAGAGCTAATTTTTTCTCATTTATTAAACTATTATATTTAAGCTTGCGTAATATCTAAACTCAAGGGGTACAAGGGTATACTTATGCCTAATGGCAGTCTCTCCCAGTCAAGGGTGATGGATAGAGCATGTAGTTGGTGCATACTTGAATCCAATATTCTACTATATTCAATATTTACTTTTATACTAATATACATATCGTACCAAATAAAATAAAAAAGGTTGTATTTTTTTCAACCCATATTATAACAGTTTTTTTTTGTAAATTTGACTACGTGTTTAATAAAATTACAGATCTTAATGTGAAAACTGAGTTGAAATATTGTGTGACACAATTTTCTTAATGAGGTGCAGAGTAAATATGTTTCAATTTGGGTCTAAATCATCATTTTTAAAATATGATACATCAACTTAACCTACACTATTAGAAGCGTACTAGGTTTAAATTTACTTTAACTTCAAATAAGTATTTTTTTTGGAGGCAAAATATTGAGTTTACCATTTTTATAAGAACGTGAACAAATCCAAGTTTCAATAGTTTCTAATTCATTTGCACTGAGTCCGGAAAATATTTCCAATATGCTACACTTTACACCAATAACGCTTTCAGACATGTTCGTTATAATAAAACAAGTTTAACATAAATATGTAAGGCCAAAATGAACACTCCTGATTAATAATAAAAAAGTATGACTTATATTATAAATAGAAAAATAAATTATTATTTTTGAGCATCACACATAACTCATAGACAATAATTATGTTAATGCTCACTCAGTGGCAACTTGAGAAGTGAAAGTGATAATGATAATTGTGGGAAAGTCGAACTCAAAAGTCACAATGTCACAACTGGCAGTACGTTGACAGTGACTGTGACATAGTTAGACGTATAACAACCTACTCTGACAACCGTGTTTGTTTAATTTTGTCAAATGCGCCATATGTAGGTAGACCTATGTGCGGCAAACCGTATGATAAATTACAGAATGACTGTAATTAAAGAAGGCTTCCAAGTCATCTAGAGGGGGATGGCAACAGTTAATAACATCGATTATAAATTCTGCTCAAATTTGAAAAACATAAAGTATATACTAACAAGAATATACGTAACGTAACGTAACATCAGAATATCACCCGTTTCGTAGTTTCATTAGATCACACAGATTGGTCTTCCAATTATTTTTATAGGTAACCGATATGTCTACAATACATTATTTCACTCAGTAGCTAGCGTGGGTAGGCGGTAGAGGCGGCACTTTTTAGGGGGCGGCAAAAGAATTCTGTAGGGGGCGGCAGTAATTGATCTATTTTTTTTCGTTGATGTGACTGTCATAAGGCAAGACATAATATATAAGTTATAAACTTTCAATGGGGCGGTAGTGTCGACATTCTTTTTTTCGTTAACGTGATTGTCATAAGACAAAAGATATATATATTAACTTACAAGTGGGTGGCAAAATTTTCTCTGCCCTGGCTGATAATACCAGCGCTACGCCACTGATTTCACTTTTACACTCTGAACAAAGTATATGACACATTTGGTAATAATTAAATCGTATAAATTTTAGGAGCCCCAAGCCTTCATTCGGCGAGTGTGAAGTGTTAGTATAAAATTAAAATTTCTTAATATTTTAATTCCGATTTCATGATAACCGTTAAATGAAAGTGTGTAAATACATACAAATTAAAAACATGCCATTCATAAATAAATAAAAAAAGAAATCATAATGTAATAAATTTTATTGTTAAATGTTTCGTGAGTGTTATACATGACTAAGAATTATGCCGGCTAGACTCACGTGTGGTTTTTCGGGGTGGCCCGACTAGTTTCGGACCTATAG
>DWDU01000467.1:0-18870 GCA_018245575.1 Jemadia suekentonmiller | reverse complement strand
CGCTTGTAACATCTTTAAAGAGGGGTGCAGAGATTTCATATAGCTTACTTTTCATCATCTCCGTTAGTTTCGTCGGGGAAGACTTCTACAGGTTTTTCGGGTTCAACGACTCTGTAGCCGTGACTGTCAGCAACGTAGTGGGTGGCTCGTAGGTAGCCATCGGGGTCAACGTAACCGTAACAGCCGTAAGTCACGCCGTCAGGCCCGCGGTTCTCGTGGTGGAACTGACCGTTCGGACCCACGTCGTAACCGAAACCGTATGAACCTAAAATAAAAGTTTAAAGCAATTTTTTTTTACATAATCATCATTCGACTCAGCATTACATTATTTTACAATGGTATTCTTATTGTAAATTATATTAATCATTACAGGCACGTAATTAAAAAAGAAAGTGAACTAATGTTATAACATGCATTATTTAAAGTAAGCTCTTTATTCAGAGAACTATTAACGGAATAGCAATTAAATATGTAAATGTGTATGTTGTTCCCGTAATACACTACTCATCGTTCATACGCTGGACGCCTTCAAGATAATAGGAGAACTAGTTACTTAGAAGTGATGCTACGCAAATATGTCGCATGGGCTGGTCAATGTTTTTTCTCTGTATTGTGATAATTATAAGTCAACCATTGTATTACAGTTGAATAAAGGTTTTTCTATTCAATTCAAATAAACGGAAATTGCAGTAAGTGGATTGCCAATATATAATGATATTATGTTACTTATATGCAAGGCAAGAGAATATAAATGATACTAATACTAAATAACAGGACTACTAGTTATTGTAATTGTAAAGAAACTAATAATTTCTCTGTTATTGCCGCTTCCAAATAAACTACGTATGTTTAATATTCAACACAAAATATTGAACTATGATTGTATTTTGGCTTATGTTTTAAAAAACAGGTTTTACACAGTAACGAATCTATTAGTACCTATAGGTAAAATACCTACTAATATTACGAGATTCGTTAAAAGGAACTAAACGGACTCAACCAATAGAGGTTTACTAATGGCCACTGTATAGTTTCAATATCGACCTTCGGTCTTAAACATCTTATAACCTTATCTTATCTTGGGACATCTACACACACGGCCATCTGATTCCAAAGTAAGGGTCAAGAGAGCTTGTGGTGTGGTAACTAGACGGCTGATAAACTACATATATACATATAAATATATATTTGAATAGTTTTTTATTTATTTATTATACGCAGACAGAGATCAAATACTTGTGCTCATCACACATATATTTAAACTGCGTTTGAATCAAACTCACGACGCCCGGCGTAATAGTCTGGTTCAGTAACAACTGCACCAACGAGCCGGTATTAAAAATATCACATTGACAGAGCAATGCAATATAATGTAACTCAAATGAACTTGAGTTCAGGAATTTACAAGTAAACGTAACATTACGCCTGAGTGGAAATTCGAGCAATTTACGAATAATCGTTGAAGAGGACCATCATGTCTTTTGTGGCTTTATTATCAGGTTAACTAAATGGAACCAAGTTATTGCAATGTCATCGGTTCGTGATACGTGCGCAAAATTTAAAATAATTGGGACGTTTGGAAGTAGGCCAAAATTCAATTCAAAACTTGTGTTACCAGTTACATAAGTGAATCTAACATAAGTATGATAATAACATTCAGAAGTTTTTGATTTTACGTGAACATAGACGATAACACACTAAATTCTAATAATATTAAATAAAATAAATAACAAAATTAATTAAATAATAAAACTAACTACTGATGTAAACATCATTCATGGTTCTAAAACCATCGCTCGCATGAGCGAGCTCGGTATTAAGGTGCGACATCGATAGCAGTAAACTTTTAATAGCGACTTTGTGATTTAAGGGACGAGAAGCTGTCGTCCCCAATTATTAGGTATCCTTTAATTAGGTTTGAGGACACTTCCGAATACTTCCTTGAGGACAATATCCGACGGATAAATTAGCCACTAAGCCTTCCAACAAACTGCTCTGGTGTTGGTTTAACATGGCGCAATGTGGCCCAGTGTCCGGTACACTGAATTCAAAATGGTTGCGGGTAACTGCTGTTAATATCTTGTATATTGGACGTTATAAACTGTGTTCCCAATGCAGAAGACTTTTATAACAGACATCCTGTTACATTTTTAGACGTAATTGAATAATTCATGAAACATTGTTGTCAAACTATATTATAAATAGTTCTTTGCTATAGAAATTGTTATTTTCCCTAGAAACTAAAAAAATATATTTTTCTTTTCTTATACTTCACTAAATTTGTATTTCGGGGTTCTGAGCTCCGAGGTGTCAATATGAAGTGTTGAGCATCCTCGGAGTGCACAATCTTGTCTCCTTGATTCAATTGACCGAAGCTTAATGTGATACGGCACACCTTTATGGAAATATACGAGGAAGTCTCAAAGTCGCTACGTAATCATCGGTATCAGGTTAAAGGTTAAAATTGCTTTATAGGTAATAATTTAAATTTTTTATTAGCACAATGACCTTTATAGTGCGAGCGGCCGCCCTGGGTCACTATTTTAAATTTCACCCACGTATTACTTTAATCACGCAACATTATGTTGGAGAGAATCGAATGACTATCATAACGTTTCTGTCCATTATATAAGAAGCCTATAATAAATTTGGTTCGTTGTAAAATTTCCGTTAATTTGGTAATACTTTACACCTTACTAAATAAATATAGTTGCAGTTTGTTCGGCGTTACAGTTAAGTAGCACTAAGTACAATAGTAAATTCTTAGTCAAATTAGATACATATGAAAGTGTACTGAGTATAATATCCATAAAACACTCATTTGCGCTAAAGCTTGCAAGGCCGAAGGAAAAATAGTATCAAATTGTCTAACGTCAGGTCGGTGATCAGAGTTCCTAATTTTTATTTACGTAACATCACGTCTGTAACCCCGGAAGGCTTAGGCAGAGGTAGTTGTGTATTCCTTCGGTTCACCAGTTACGTTTACGTCCCACTATGGAATAGGTGGTGAGCCCATTTCCATGCACCGAGCACATATCCATACTCTAATTCACTAGACTCCTTGCCAGTACTATAAAATCTAAGAAAAATCCAATAGTGCCCGTTTGGGGATTTGAACCGGATACACTCTCGTTTGGCAGTCGCGCTTGCAACCAACACGACCAACGAGGTTATTGTTTATTTGATATTTATTATAGTATTATTACGGCAATTATAATTTTTGGAATACTATGTGTATGTCAAGCTTTTTATTGGTTCCCGTTAAATTTCCGTTTAATTAAAGTTTAAATATTACTTAATTAATAAATATTTAGCGTTAATTAACATTCGACCGATCATATGCATTGATTCGGATACATTTAATTATGATTTTTAACTTTATTTATAAAACGGAATTTTTTCTTCTTTTTATTGTATTAACTAACGGCGGATTATATGAAGCAAACTGCTGTTAACACAGTCTCTTTCTATATAGTTATGTGCATAACACTCACTCGTGTCATAATTAGTTTCATAATACTGTTTCTTCTCCGAGTCTTGGATGTCAACAACCACTTCGTTATTATTCTGTCCGTACGAGCCGAGCTGGCGACCGGCCCGCGCCTCGCTCACTGCTTCGTCGAGTGTCTTTGGTTCTTTAGTCTCGCTGGCCTGCGATATCACCAGCGAAGCCTGCAACAAGAACACACAAACATAATATAGTTTACGCCTGCAAGCTGATGCAGAACTATTGAATTAGCCCAGATATTTTTTGCACGGTGGGCTGCAGATACGATTCCTGGCCGACAATTATATGTAAACGTGTTAAAAATGCATTAGGTGTAGACCACCAATAACTACGATGCAGAAACATTTATGATTACTGAAAGGTTTCAAGAAAATGTTTTCGATGAATTTATGCAATTTATTTGCACGTACTGCAATACTCGTATGTCACTATACCCGTATGTTCGGTGCTGTGAGTTGCAAAATCTCTGCGTTAGAGTGGGTTCATTACGAAATCGCTTGTAAATATTATTGTCTAGACTAGTCGCACCTCAATGATGTCATTTATATACTTGCAAGCTCCTCCGAAAATAATAATAGATACTTTAGATTGACATGATGTCATTGTAATATTCGATAATTTTTAATATTATCATTTTGCCCTAACTAACCTATAGTGCCACTAACTCGATTCGAACAATTAATCAATAAGACGAGGTATGTAGATTTATCATGGATTAATCGTATTAATATATGCGGTCATGTAAATTGTATGAGATATACTTTATAATTTTTTTGTGACATTTCGTGCCCGAATATCGTGCACGTTATAATCGATCTTTATTTAAACCTGCCTTCTAGCGTTATAGCACATAAAATCATAAAACTGAATTACTGACATAATAGATATTCGATTAATAGACGCTTACGGTTTTTTATTTATGACGTAAGATTTTGGCTCTAAAATATATCCGTTAAATAAATCTTCCTCACAGCTGTTTTAAGTTTTTATGGCCCTAGAGTCATATACGGCGAAAGAAGTATTATAATTCTTGTATGTACTACTATTATGGCAACTCTAGTTTTCTAATATCTCGATTGTTATGACTCATACTACTCGTCTTGTATGTACTTGCGGAGTCACAGTCTTTTACATACATATCCTCACACCAGGTCCCTTGCGGGGAAGGCAGAGAGCACAGAGTGCCAAATGTTTCTATTCTTGTACATCTGTCTGCTTCTTCTACATTCGTCACTCTCTTTATACACACACGCCGGTTTCGAACACTTATAACGGAGTCAGTCTTTTCATACATGGAATGCTGTTTGTAGTATTCTAACGACTTTCAATAATAATCATCGATGACTTTTACATATGATTAAAAATTATACACTGTTATTGATGTGAATAGTTGTACATTATATCCAATGACGGATGGTTGCTCTACCCATATTATGGCCATCTTACCGTACCTTGGCTGGAAAACATTCCGATTACTTTTTCAATAGCTAATTTTTCAGACAATGTACTTGTTAAATAAGTAGTCAGAGGAGTGTAAGTACGTTCACTCGTTTTACCAGTTATGTTTACAACTCACCATGGAATAGGGGTGCGCCTATTGCCATACATCGGACGTAAATCCGGAATCCAAGCCCTTACTGAATATTTCAGGATAGAAGAATGCAACAATACTGGACCCGTGGATCAAACCTAGGAACTCCCCTTGAGCAATCGTGCTTGCAGCCAGTCGATCAACGACGCAGGCAAAAATAAAATAGAGGATAAATGAAAATATAACCAAGGAAATATTTTATTTTAGTTTCTTTTATCAAGAACATTATGTCCAACTGGGTTTTAAGAGCAATTATAAATCTTGAATAAGGAACTTAATACACAATGCTTTTAACAAAGTGATGATTGTAAGCAATCGACTCAACGCTCCGCTCCCTATAGAGAAAGAAATAAAAGGCTTTATTGGAAGAACCCTACATACAAATACAAAGATAAATGTTGAACTAAAAAATGGTTATATTCGTTAGATTTAGGGTTGAATTTAACGGGAACCGGGTATTATTCCGGGATAAAAAGTAGCCTGCCTACTCGTATGTTAGTTACCCATCGGATCGTAAACTATCTCTATGCAAAATTCGTTTCGATTCGCTAGAAGGCTAAATCATCAAGCTCACGTTCGCGTTCATAACTTCAACAGGAATTGATCCAACGTTAAAATATGAATTTAAAAACTGTATGAATTATTATTGTTTTTGTTATCTTCACCTCAGTCCCATACGGGGTTAACAGAGAGCAACGCATCTCAAATATTTCTATCCTTACTAACCTGACGAGCTTTTTTTACTCTCATCACTCTCTTAATATACATATACATACGAGTACAAATAGGCACGCTAGTTTCGGAGATTGACTTTTGACTGCCCCATAAGCTTAGAATATACATATTGTTCGAAAGGGAAATTTTAATATTGTGTATAGCTCGCGTAAGTCAATTACCCAATCGGTATTTCGGGTAAACCGTAATAAGCTTTTTAGTTTGACGTTTATATAGTTTGCTTTGAACAACAACAGACAACAAACAACAGATAATGAATAACAAATCTATCGGGACCGGATCTTTTTCTTTTTCAAATATGTATCTTTTGCACTAAATGGTCAAGCGAAACGTAATGTTGTTTCTAACATTTGATTTTTTATTTTCTCATATTATCAACAACGTAGATAATCAATTTATTTACTTATATTGCTAAGTATAATCCCGTTATGCTATCAGCTAGTGAAATAGTGAATTATTCGAAACGATAAACAACATTCAAATGCTTGGTTTACATAACATTTGACGACTAATGTCCTCTAGGTTAATATGTGATAATTAATACATGTGTGTTAAAAATGTAAATAAAGCCATTGAGACACTAGGTACATATTACTATTTGCTGATGCGCTTGCGAACGGGCTGCATGTTTAAGCAACGCCGGCGCGGTTGCCACTTGGATGCGTAACCGCTAGTGGCAAATTTCCATATGCGTTCCGTGCTTCGAAGGGCACGTTAAACAGTCGTTTCCGGCTGTTATCGTTTTCATTGTCATTGTTATATTTTTATGCATAAATCTTTAACCTTGTCAAAGACCTTAAAGGCGATTTTCAAATATCCCAGAAACAGCCTATTAATTCATATCTCCGCCAATCGGTACCATAGCAGCATGGCAGAGCATGTTTCAAGTTTTTCCCAGTTACAGAAAAATCGGTATCCAGTAATGAGAAGTAAAAACTGTTGCAAATATTCGCGAATTTTAAGGTGAATAAATTAGAAGTGTGGAAGAGACACAAAGATGTTATTAATAAAAGATGAAATATTAGCAGGTATTTATAACACTTAGAACTGTTATAAAATCGTAGTGTCTCTTAATGCTACAATTTAATTTTTATATAAACAAAGTACTTACAGTTTACTCCGTACTTAGCAGACAACGAGAAAAGTTTTGAGGTCTTTGTGCGAATTAGGTATCTACAAACATAGGTACTTCATTTGTAACTCTGTGAATATCTTTGAACTCGCGCTAACTTTGTGTCAACTTTGAATTCGGGTAATTTCTTTGAGGTGTCATTCGTTGTGACAAAATAAACAAAAAGTTGCGATCTATGTGTAATGGTATATTAAACTTCTCATAGAGTAATCATGATTCAAAGACGCACCCCATCTAGCCTGTACCAAAGAGAGACAGTCTTGTAATCAGACTATAATAACGAACAAGAAACAAAAGATATAATAATATATTGTTTATTCATAGTGGTTTATTAAATTAATAGATTATTTCAATACGTAATTGTATACACAAGCAAAAGGAAAACTGAAAGAGTAATCTGCACCAAGGTAGGCTACTGCTTATTTTTAGAATGGTTTTATGTACATATACATGTATATTTATGTATAATATGGTCATTTACTCATGTTTTATAGACTTGAAATATTACTCATATTACAATTTCAATATCTTTATTCATGCCATTTACATAATATAAAAGAAACTCAATATTATCATCAGAGCCAGTACCATGGATATAACATAATTCCATTCCATACATGTCCATTACAATGCACATTCAATGTAACTAAGGAACGGACAATGTACATTGTTTTTTTTAAGAATACAACGGAATAAATATGTAAAATGTGGATTACGGTCAGGTCAATCACGAATTGGGATATCCATTGGCCGCTATGGGCCACAAGAAATCACGCGGCATTAAAATTCTACGAACGCGCGGTTTATATTTTAGCGACGTCCGATGTGTCGGGGGCAGTAACATAGCGGCCTTACGTTTCTAACTCACGTACGGAAGATACAAACATCAAGTAAATAGTTTTTGATCAGTCGCTCATATGCGTACGTGTTAGCATTCGCTGAAGTGCGTTGCAATTTTAAGTAGCGGAATTTCGCGAAACAATAAGACCTTTGGCACACTAACCTAAGCCACTTTAATTCACAGTCGTCAAATAACAGCGGGACATGGTACAGAATAAATAGCCCTATTTGGCAATGTTACTTACAAAAACCCACTCTATTTGCGTGTTTACAAAGACTATCAATGTGTTAAGCCTTAGGTACTGTTAATTTCTTTATGATATTTACTAGTAATGAGCCAAAGTCATCTATTTGTAATTATTGTTGGCGGCTATGTATTATTCATATTAATATTAACATTGCCTCATATTACGGAACTTGGTCACACGTTAAATACTTGGTCATATATAAAATTACTGTTATCCGTAAACACGTTATATTAACATTTTTGTAGTGGTTACTCATACGAGTGAATAGGTCTTGAGAGGATCTTACGTGACTCTTTGGCCTTGTGAATTGCCATTTAACGTACTATTTATTATCGCATCTTAAAACAGATCCTCATACGTAGTGTAAATTTAGCTTTTCCTTTTTGTGTGTTATTCATCATAGAAGAAAACTTTGAAAAGGGAAATATTCCAGTATTGATTGATATACTGTCCATTAACACTGTTAATGTAACGTGATGTTACGTAAAACTGTTAATTACAAATACAATCCATGCGAATAATCGTATTAAAATATTGATATAGGATGATAGACAGTAAGATTTAAGACAAATAGATTACTATAGGTTAGAGATAAAAGTTTTGAAGAGTTTAAACCTATTAAAAGAAACTCCGATAGAAGTTGGTCGAGATAGATTAGCTAATTTGTAGCACTAGCCAGATCTTGTTGTTTACTAAAGCAGTCGTGTGGTGGTGTGTTGTTTACTAAAGCAGTCGTGTGGTTAGATGAAGAGATAATCTTAATCACACGTACTAAACATTGCCATTTGGCTCGGAAAAAACGAATAAATCAATAATTTGCTCAATATTTTTATACATAACACGAATAGTTCGTCATAGAAATGGTTAACACGGAAAATATGGTACAAGTTCAACGTAACATCACGCCTGTTATCCCCGAAGAGGTAGGCAGAGTTAAATTAAAGTTTCAATTTCAAGGAAAGACTAGCCTCATTTAAATGAATTTTAATTTTATTAAATTACTATTTTTTTTGTTACAAATTACATTTTATTACTGACTTAAACTCCAATAGTCTAGTATAGATCTCTGTTACTCACACGTAGTTAGTTATCGTGTATAATTTAATAGCTAGAATGCACTAACCTTATTGTTCATATGAATTCTTGGACATACACTGTGTAAGGAAATAACGCATCTCACTTTTAAGCTAACACCATTTTAATTTGTGTGTATAATGTCAAAGAGTTTGTTCTTAATCCGGCAGTACGATCTCGGTACAATACTCAGTGACTGTGTATACATGTAGGTACGTCATATAAAATACAAATAATTATTTTTACTTTACATAACATTAAACATCCTATTTCATTACCGTTTATTGACATTGACATAAAAAATATGAGAAAAACACACCCGTTCGATTAAATTGCAAAGTTAAGCGTGGATAAATATCTGATTATTATCATGTCAAGGTATTGAGGTGACGCCAGCGTCAGTGGGTTATGTGATGTCACATTCTCTCGTGTTTGTAAGGCATTTTAGGCGTTAAGTGGCTTCGTAAACTGGCGAAGGTCGAATGCATCCGGCAGCGGAGAGTCGTGTACAATACATGAGTGAAAGTCAATGATTAACCTTTGATCGCGACAGCGGATCAATGGAATGCCTTGCAAGTGACTGCGGACCCATCACAACAAAGGTGTGCATCTTATGTGCCTTGCCTAATGCTTATTGCAATTACAGCAGTTATGAATTGTTAAACATCGGCTTTTAGAAATAAGCCTTTGCATAATGTTTGAGCAATAGATAAAATTTATTTGTGTGAGAACTATTCTGTTTATAATGTTATTCTAAGCTCGATACTGCAGAGATGTTACGTAAAAGAGTAATCTTTAAATGAATACAGTAACAATAAAAAGCATCATAATTTAATATTGGATTAGAAATCTAACATGTATTGAGTAATTATACTGAAATATTAATTATTACATAATAATACATATTTCGTGTTGGGGCTGAGTCAGAATACATTCTCCGACCACGAGCTGAGATATAGGGCGTCGTAAGAGCGGCATAGATAAATGACCGAGCCTCTCTTGGGCACCAGCGTAAGCGTTGCGATAAGTTTGGCTCTGCGATCCCAACCCGCATGCCCAGCACGGGGATTGTGGGCATAACTCCTCAGGGGAGGCCTATGTCCAGCTGTGGACTGCAATAGGCTGATGATGATGAATTATTATATCACGAGATGAGATGAGGTGTTTAATTCTCTCGGGAATATAGTAGAGATTCAGGAATATAGTAGAATTTTATTCCAAAATTACTCCAATTATAAAGAGATGTTGCGATAGTGCCCGTTAAATGTCAAAAATAAAAGTTTAATGGGTATTTTCTTAAGTATAGAGATTAGAGAACGAGCCGACAGTACCTATACCAGAGTTCGTAGAGAACTGTGAGTATTGTATATACTTGAGCGTGGTCGGTAATAATTTGTATCGGTCCGCTCCTAGTACCTACTGAGTATTAAGATCGTTACCTCTAATATTAGTGGTCGGTGACCACATGCTTAAAACCGAGAAACGAATTCTTTGAAGCGCCGGTACTTTCCTGATACTGGTGACGTGAACGACTAATTTTATTATACATACTCATATAAGTGCGTTTAAAGGTTAAACAAAGTGTTACTGGAGGTATGAATCAGGTGAAGTCAGTAAATATTTTTAAACCATTTATTTATTAAAGAAAATTAATACAAGTGCATAGTTATTAGACCTAATTTTTATAAGTGTCATCGTGTTTTAAAGGGCACGTTAAGCAGCCCTCAGTTCATCAACACAGTTATGAAACATTTTTCATAGCTTTGACGTAATTCTTAACGGAATAAATTCTTCTTATCTTTCCAGTTGGTAGAAATGTAAATGAATATCACTGCTTCGGTTTTATTAAAGGCCCATTTGCTAATTATAGAGTATAATTTTGTATGATTATTATTTTTGTGACATTAAGATATTTTTGCGTAAAAATATTTCTCTTTAAAAATAATCCACTAAGATTTCCATATGAGGCTGATAGCGTCGCTCACGGCGACATTTCGTGTTAGAAATATTACGAAAGAATTTCAATATAAGCAACATTCTGTTTGGAGAAGTCTAAAAATATTTACAAACGCAAGTGTTAACGCTATGTCAAGTCTCATGTGCGTAATGTATAAAATAATTTTCGCTATCGTGTTTACCAATCATGTTTATGTTCTTAGAATGAACTGAAAATAGAAAGATATTACTTTGGAATATCTGTATAGACTTTGAGAGGTTTGGAAAACGAATAAATGTCGCTATTCAGAACGTTGAACTTCAAAAGGCAATCTTGACGTTATTTTTTTTACACCCGGACCTATCAACGCATAGTCTTTTTATAAAAATATATACTCGTATCTAAATAATTATATATTCGTTCTGTATAAATTTATTACAAGTAAAGATAATCATGTTATCTGATTTCAGTTAGCTTTGTAATGTAACTGTGTTTAAGGTAGAGAAATTAAAAAATAAAATGTGTTGCGTAGTTTTAAAAGCGTTTCGAAATTAAATATACCTAGACATATTTAGTTCACATCACTTATGCTAATACGATGTTCCAAATTCAATCACGTACGAAGTTCTAAGTATAGAGTTCAATGATCTAAAATAATATTGACTTTTTAATAACTTCCCGAAATTTCGTTTTTGAACATGTATTTCTTGTGTTTACTTTATAAACAAGTATGTATAGGTATTACTTCAGCTGCTCAAAATAATCATGACATGTGAAAGATGGTAAGATTAAGATATTACTCACGATTATTATCTGACATTGATATTTATTCTATTCGAAATAATCTCAGTACTTTTAAAACGGGTTTTCCCTTGTGATAGTATGTTTTTACTTTCTACGCATCATTGATTTTGACTTTTATTTTCTATTCATATTTATATTTATATTCATCTCTATGTTTCAATTTTATTCTGCAACCGCGGACAAAACAAAAAAGATTATTTGGAAATGACTGTCGAAAATAATCGATAAATAATTTTCATAATACGTATTCAATAGTGTTTTTAAATGTCACGAAGCAAATTACGTCATATCACATATAGTAAATGGCCTGTCAGAGGCATCCTCAACCTTTAAACTATTCTAAGTTCATCATCTTTGCCTTTACCCACCGTCTCACCGCACATCCGTACAACCGGATTGATTTGTTAGTATCTTCTAAAATAAGCATGACTCACATTACATATTATTACTGCTAATATAGTCAGCTGACGTAAAATTCTCCATTTAAAAATTCCGCATTGCAAGACATTTACTTATTTAAATATTTTCGCATCAGATAAAAACAGCGTCGACTCAGTTGACACCCGAAACGTTCCACAAGGGCTACTTGCGAACCAAGCGAAGAAGCCGCTGAAAAAAGGACGAAAAAATGGTGTTTTATTTCGCTCAGTAAAATGGTATTTCACAAGACCTCTAGCATAACTTCTAAGTGATGCGGATTGCAAACCTGACGTCATTTTATTTGACCCGATGCTTTGTTAGAGTTAATTAAAAAATGGCGCTTCATATTATTTTGATTGAATTATTTGACCAAGGATTAAGCATTTCCGATTGATATATTAATCGATTGAAGTAGATATTTTTTCATTAATGTTAGTAAGCTCACATATAAAATACCTATCTTTATGATAATGTTGTAAATGATATCCTGTCGCTTAATGAATAATTTAACCACGGCCAAGATCAAGTACGCCGCGATTTTTTTTTTCAAAAATTTGCATATTGCTCCAAATGATTGACATAACAATAAACAAGATATGTATTCAATGCCTGAGTCCATTGTCCGCCCATTTCAAGTTACGTGTATGACGATGTCAATGTCCTGTCCTCTCTCTTAATGATCCCTTGCATAAGATATAATAATAAGCTGATCGATTTATATCTCATTGAGAATTATTACTCGTGCAGTAACGTCTTTATGTTATCTATTATTAAAGTTAAAATAAATTATGTCATTATTAAAGTGGAAGCAAGTCAATTTTTTATTACCAGAGACAGACATTACATTCAGATGTTTTAAAAGAGATATAAACAAATAGTTTGACGAAATACAATATAGAAGTTACACAACATAGCTGATGTATTCGTATCAGATGGAGAGCTTTCGATTATTGGTCGTTAACTGACCGATGCTGTTATAATACACAGTAATACTGTGGTGTTAGTATTTCGCGGTGGAATAAACGACAACTGACCGACCTTATGTTAGCATCTGAGTCATAAACACGTCATCTAACGAAGTCTTTTATATCTCTGTTAACGGAACACCATTGTCGCTTACTACAGACGGACAGTGGTATCGCGTCGTTTGTTATGTAAACCGCACAATACGGTTTAAGATTTACGGTAATGATGTCTAGTTACATAGTTGTAGTCATTTATTCAAATCCGGTTTTTTCGCTTTTGTGACTACATTTAAAGTTTCGGTAAGCAGTAGCTTCATGTATTTTGAAGCTCGGTAATTAGGTAGGAATAGGTTATTTACGACTAATTATAAAAAACCATATACATACTATATCATAAAATTGTAATAATATATGAAAAACTATACTATTAATATTCAAAAAACGCACAATTAACTTAATAAAAAAGTTAGATTTGTAAATGTTATTGCGGATATAGAGTTTGCGAAATATATTAATTAGAAAACTTAAAGATATTCATTATACAATTAATGTACGTACTTTTCAATTCTCTGCTTGTTTCTATAACTGAGAAAATTAATATTTGCTGTACACTCCTGCTTTTTGTCCAGCTGCCGTTACTAGTGTTTCAGAGTTTATATTGTAGTTACTTAGGCATTAAACTGTACGCTAACACCAGTTCATTGTACCTATTGTAAGCTTTTATCTCTCAGTAGAATAATTCAACATTTCGGTTTAGTAATATTTCAGTTCAGAATTTTAGTGGTATAAATTTTTTTTATTACATAATTTTAGAATTAATAAAGAACGAATACGTATCTAAAATTCAAATTAAATTCTTTTTGTTTCATTATTTATTTTCTTACTGTTTGCGTATGTTTGTATTATTATTAAAAGTGTTTGTGCATTATTCATTGCAGGTATAATAATGGATAAATTATAATAAATATCCTGGAACATCTCCACCGGACTGATAAATTAAATATACACACAAGTATATACTTATATAGATATTTTTTTACCTTAAGACAAAACAAATACTTGTGCTCATCACACAAATATTTATTCTGGTGAGAATCGAATCTACGACTTCTGGCGCAACAGACAGGTTCACTAACCACTGCGCCAACGGTCCCTGTTTCATCACAAGATTCAGCTATATGTCCAAATTGAATATGATAAAATTCATAACAAAACATATTTTTAAGACAGCTTCAAGGAAAACCAGAAAATACCTCGAGCCGGAATTACTTACACGGATGATCACAACACAGATAATTATAATTAAAGATTCTGTTGAATAATAATAATTATATTATTCAACAACAGGTTAATATTAAAACAGATATCTGCAACTTACGCTATATTTAATGGTTTCATCCGTACATTCATTGTAGGAACCGCTGCTCATTTAGAAATGCTCTTAAGACTTAAATGTATGGCTATTTTCATGAATAACCAACGAAAAAGATTCGTAATAAATTTCTGAGATGTGTGAGTTCGTTTCATAGCGCCCATTTTTGTTACCTTTTTGAATAAAGACGAGCATTGAAATCTACATTTTTCTTATTGTTTTAACCCAATCTTTGGAATTTATTGTTGATGTAAGGATTCAAGCCACTCGTTAAATTTAAATCACGTTTTTTAAGACGATCAGCTGATAGGCGTGCGGCGCGCATTTACTTGCGGTCTCTCTGTGCCTCTACCTAATAACTTTTCGCGTGGACAGTTTAATCGTGGCTTTACAAGATTAATTGTCGGAAGTAAGTACTAACCTTTAGTAGTCGGTATTCCAGTTTGTCCATAAAAGTAGATATATTTATCTTCAATGTAGTCATTAAATAAGTTGATTTATACATTTTCTGTATTTTTTTTTTCACTTATTCAGTCATTAATTTTTTTTCTACCTAACGAGTTATTGTGTGGCTACTTTCTAATTCTGATTTTCTTCTTTTTAAGTATAAAATAGTAAATTGAGAAGAAATTATAATTCTCTTGAAACAATATGTTAACATCTTTTGATAAGTTTGTTTTGTTTTCTTAAATAAGTACAATTTTCATTATTGTTTTCGGTCGCGTGTTGTTTTTTGTCAAGATTCAATCAATACGTTACAAATTTTGGATTCACTTAGAACTTGTTTTAGAAGCAGGTATTACGGAATTTTGTAATCCTTCGATGATTAAACATTGAAATCATATTCAAAAAGGACTATTTGAATGTGTATGGCCAAAACAGGTCGGTAAACAGGTGATGTCATACAATTTAATTCATAGCAAATTCGAGTGTGGCGGGGCTTATAAAAAAACGAAGTGTAAAATGTTAAGACAAGCAGTTAATTTTCTCCTACAGGTGTTGTCACCATCACATGTTTATAAGGTGAAAACTTGTTCCCAACGTTTCGCGACTAAAATGCATAAACCGTTGGTCTCAACGCTGGCAACCAGCTGTGTTGCAATGTTCTTTATTTTATTTATTTATTTACATATCCTTTATTATCGGTAACAAAGGGCGGACTTAATGCCAATTGCCATTTTCATTGATGTTCCATATTCCAATTGGTATGTTCCATGGATATACTTTTAGTCTTTTCTAATGAGTACTGAGGTGTTTTTATTTTTGATAATAAATGCATATGATAAGTTAATTATCGTAATATTTATCAATTCGACAAACACTTAAATTTCTGATCTAATGACTCACCTTCACATCAAGTACTCATATCTTAAGAAAAGGTCGAGGTCAATATTTTATATATAAAATGTTTACAATCTCATGGTAAGAGAAACTTTATATTTTACAAAGTGAAATACAAGTCCCCAGGTTTAATTACAATGTGTATAAAAAAGTATGTCATTAGTTTTATTCGTATTATTTATTTATGAATTTATATTTTATGCACATAAATAATTAATGAAATATTTTATCATTGACAGACAAACAAAAAACAAAAAAGTTTATTCAAAAAAAAACAAAGTTTTGTTATTATTTTGACAATCGTGTAACGTATATTAAATTACGAACGTATTAATATCTGTGGAATGTATAAAATAATAAACTCACCAGAATATAAAATAATATACCCGGCTCCATGGCGCGGGAGTCGGCCGTTCAGGCCCCACTGTCCACTTCAAAGTTCAGGCTCCAATGTAATGGCAACACTGTATTTCCCCACACAGAGCCGGCTAAGCTCTGTTCGTGCTAAAATTCGCTAACATGACCCGCTCACCAGCGGCCGGCTTTTAAAACTAAAATGTGCAAACTCGAAGATGCGCTCTTATATTACTTCTTACCTTAACGCCGAATACCGCAACGTATTTGGCGCATACATAGGTGTACCAACTCGCGTGTGTGAGTTTTTCGGCAACCGTATCTTCGCTTATGTATGTCGTTGGCAGTATATAATAACGACTGCTCGCGTATGTGTGCCATACAATCATAATACAATACCCTTTTAGCCATAATTTTGACTCGCTGATAACAAACTTTGCGTAAACTTTACGTCCGATCCATTGCATTCATTAATGATTTCCACTAATGACTCCGAAGTGGTTTCATCTGTGCGCCGCACAAAGCGATTAATGATCTAATTGTTGGTTTATTCGTTTGATAACTGAACATTTATTTAAACTAATGGGCTTATAAAAAAAATGTACTCTGTTGGAACATTTTATCTTAAATTGAAATGCATTTATTACGTTTGTTAAGAATCTAATGGATAGTAAGATACTGATTTAAGTCGGTTAGGTCCTTAGTGATGTCATCTTTACCGACTGAAGTAACTGAAATAATATATGATGACAAAATACTTTGTTTGTGTCGTAACATTTTAAGTTACATTGTTAGTAATTTTAATGTATTGAAGAATAACGTAACATCACGCCTGTAATTCCCGAAGAGGTAGGCAGAGGAATGTAGAACATTCCCACGTTTTGCCAGTAACGTTTACGTCCCACTACGGAATAGGTGGTGAGCCTATTTCCATGCATCGGGCACATATCCAAACTCCGAGCCACTACTAGAAAATCTAAATTAGAAAATTTTAGTAGTGCCCGACCCGGGAATTGAACCTCCCGATCGGCAGTCGTACTTACAACCAACACGACCAACGAGGCAGTCTATGTTCAGTCTAGTTCATTTCTGTGTTATTTTTTATTGCCAGATATTTATAATGAACTTGCCTTTTTGTTTCAGGTAAACATAAAGCATATTGAAGGTTACAGGCTAAGTATTATCAATAAATTATATACAGAGCAGCATGACAAAACTACCTCATAAATGAAAGTTATTTAACCTTTTAATGATTTCTAAAACGCTCATGTACTTAACACTTGGATTCTTAAAATTAAAACAAAGTTTAGTGTAATATTTTGAATATGAAAATAATATAGTATGCTATATTTTGTATCCCGGTGTTTGGCATTAGGTTAACCTCCAATTCCATAGTGGGTCGTAAAACGTAACTCATGAAACGTGGGAGCGTACTACACTCCTCTGCCTACCTTTTCGGGGATTGCAGGTGTGATGTTACGTTATATGTAAATATATTTTACATATAATGTAATATATGTAAATATATTTTACATATAACAGCAACCATGTTAGTACTGATTATTTACGTACAGGGGAGGTTATTGCTTGCTTACCGAATTTGTTATACACCGCTCCAATATTAACTTTATTACAAGACCAAGACTCAGTGCTTATTATTTGAACGGAATATATAATGACGTGTCATATACACGATCGAGTATAGCTATTTCACATACGGGTAAATTTCCGAAAGCCGTCGAATCTGGGAATATTACAACTTTGATTAAATATCGTTTGGGACGTGATAAATTTGCATTCAAAATGCGGCCGGGCTGGTTAGCAAATTATGTTCTATCCGAGTGGCGCAGGTATTCAGATTTCGAGGATTTATGGCTCTCGGAATTGGAAGGACGGACTCCGACATTAATGCCACTTTACCCGCTCGGACAGCACTGCAAAAACTTTCCCGAAAGTGCTCCCACATAATATATTCCTTAAAACAGATGAGCTGTTCAAAGTTTGGCTTGAGGCTTGTGTGTCTTTCATATATTTTAAAGTTAACTCTCGTGACGCGCATCGCCCTAACAAGAACATCCAGTGGTATTATAAAAATGGCAACCTCACGATAGAATGTATACATACATACCTACGGAAAATTTTAAATTTGCATTTCGCTCAGCATTTTTATCTTCGCGAAACCAGAAGACGAGAGCAATATACTAAAACGTAAATTATTGATCTTTCCCTTTTAGGTATGCATAATTTATGATAGAAAGATGTTCGTACTTTACCGCGGTATATCTATCGTATGAGTAACATATTATGTATGAGTATAATTAAAACTCACAGTGTAAACTAATTTTTGTGACATTTTCGTAATACCATTTAACTAGAACTGTACGGGCTAAGATAACAATCATAACTATACCAGACAGCAGACACCAGACGCCAGACACCAAGACACGAACTGTTTATAAATTTTATTTAAGAATTTTATTTAAAGATTTGGCAAGAACCTATGCATTAAAGTTCAAAGAACAAATAATTTTAATTATTCACACTAATATC
>DWDU01000466.1:0-18871 GCA_018245575.1 Jemadia suekentonmiller | reverse complement strand
AAATTTGAACCCAGAACCTCTCGATCGGCAGTTGATCTTGCAGCCAACACGAGGTACTAAAATTGCACATACGATTTATTTGAATATACGCAATTGTTTGATTGTGATTTGTTTCGTTGATTGTACATTTATTTCGATTGTTTCTTTCGTTTTGATTCGTTTATTTCCAGTACATATTTATGTTTCATTTAATGAAATACCACACTCTGTCTCCTTCAATAACAAATATTTATGAGAAGTTACTTTGATTTTAATAAACGAATAAAATGTAGATGAATTGTTGTGTTTGCGTGAGTCCGAGACGTTTGTACAATTGCAATAGCTACCATTAAGTGGACCGCCATATTAGTTGCCAAGTTCAAGTGACAGATGTCAAGTTGACAGGTAACACGCTTTCGCGGCAGATTTGGGGCGAAGATAATGGGTATTTCTTTTTCTTTTTAAATTGACGCTAGTTTGTGATTTGAAATATTGAAGACATGATTCGTACGATTTGTTTTCTTAAGAAAATTGAACGCGATAAACAGCTTATATAGATTAGAAGGCTTCATTATCTATTGGTACCATGAACGAGCTTTGATTCTTAATATTGTTTAGTATTACCAATTTCTTCTATGACTTCTTCCACCTTCGATTTGGATTTGTTTCTGTGTAAGGAATCCTGTAAAAACACATCTTCAGTAGAAACTAATAGGCCGTGCTAATCTTGTTTACATTTTGGAGGTGACTTTGGAAAAATTTTAACAAGCCTGCGATGTCTTTAAAACGTTAATAAAACGAATGGTGCGATGTCGGAAGTTCTCGTAAACATTAATTCACTACTAATATAAAAATGCAAAAGTTTGTTCATTTGTCATCCTTTCACGCAACAACGGAACAGTACTCGTAAATCGTGTGATTTTTGTGACATACAGTTCTAATCTAGAAAAATCCATCGTGTTTTAAATTATCTATCTTATACTTTGATTCCTCAAAGCAACTCAATTAATATTTTGACGAATGCAAAAAGGAATCATTTCTAATAATTACTACTAGGTACATTATTTTCACTCTTAACGAAAAGATACTAAGAAACACCTTTGATCCAAACGAATATTTATATAAAATCATGGTATAAATCATCTTGAGCCCTTCTATCGTTCCACTGCTGGCCACTCTTGGCCTTCTCTTGCTACAATGGGAAGGGTTAAAGCTATAATCTGCCACGCTGATCGAGTGTGGCTTAGCAAATTGCAACTTCACGGCACGCAAGCTTAGGAACAGTATTAACTAAAACATCAAGCGAACGGAGTCGGGAACAACGGCTAGTTACTTATAAATGTTCCTCAGAATGCAAATTAAACAAAAAGCCAAGCTTCCCCAAGGCCCTCCGTACTGGCGATCATTAACGAAAATTATGAATACGTTAACACCTCTCGCGACTGATTGATATTTAATTGAGTCTGAATTATGCGTAACCGCGGCGTATTAATATATGAAGGAAGTGCATGAGGCATGTAAAATTGTTACCATGTACGGCCAAAGCCAGTGTCCGGTTTGTATTTTGTACTGCGGTGTTGCCATACACAGGAACAGAGTTGTTTTGGATAATACTGCCATAACAAAGTCTCTTAAGTAGTTTACTTACTTTGGAGCGTCCAACTAAAACGTGACGCTCAACATTTGTAAATGTACATTCTAAATCTATGCATGTGTATATTATGCAAAGGTTTTCGCAAATGTTTGCATAACAAGGAATAAATTGGACCCTACATTAAAAATTAACAGCTGCCATATAAAATGTTGAAGAATGAAATTAAACATTACACATTATTTTGCGTCGTTAACGTGCCTCGAGTGGCTTGTTGAAATATATTTCTTTCAACCTCGCATTAAAAGCCGCGGTCAAAACATTGGAAGTTATGAAGAAGGCGATTTGGAAACGCTATATGTCGTAAATATTATTTTACAATTACAATTTACATTACATACGGTTATACATATACCTAACGCTTTTTGGTCTCGTTTTCTTTGTCGTTAACCCCAAGAAAACAATGTAATCCAATAACTTTACCATTGTTTTACTTCGAGAAACGGATATTCTTATTGTGGCTCGGAGTCTTGATATATACCCGGTGTGTGGTAATGGCTCACGACCTATTCCGTAGTGGGACGTAAACCTAATTGATAAAACGTGTGAGTGTACTACAATTATCTGCCTACCTCCTCGGGGATTACAGGCGGGATGTTAAGTGTACCATCTATCTTCACATGTTGACGTTTTTCATCGTTATGTTCATTTCTGTTTGATGTAATACATTATAGATTATACTAAAATACGAGTACCTATATCCCGCTATCGGCTGCACGGAGTTCGGCTTTGACCGAATCATAACACAATTAGAGGGTGAATGTAACATCTTTAAAGCAATTAGAACCGTATATTGTTGACATTAAGATTTATTATTGCTCATGTGCACGATCAAGGCCTAGTATTGTCGATGCGGTAGTAATAATGGGTTCTTGAATTTTATGAAATTAAATAGTTACACTTCAATATATAAATAATGATGTACTTAATGCTTGCAGTTTCTATGTCATTATTATTTTAACAAGAGCCCACTTGGTCGTAATTCTAATCTTCTATACATGTAATAGAACTGTAACTGATCGCTGTCTGTACATGCCAAATATATTTAAAAATTCATAATGGTGGACCTTTGTATAGGTAAGAGAACACAAAACAATATTTTTTCATTTTGCCTGTTTGCCTGTATGTCTGTATGTTTGTGCACGCTTATCTCAGAAACGGCTTATCCGATTTGAATGCAGTTTTCAGAATTATATTGTGATGGGCTTTACTTAATATTTAGTGTTTTCCTTTCATTTAAATAGGTTAACAAGTTATGTCAATCACGTAATAAGTACCAAGAAAAAGAGTTCAGATCTATATAATCAATCATATTAAATAGTATTCAGCTTAGGCTGGAGCGCGTCAGGTGAACGCGACGCGGCTCCGCGTGGGTATGTATATAAAGCGCTTTTACTCCTTCACGCAAAAACTACTGGACGGAATTTGATAAAACTTTGAAGGATTATAGTTTATACAGACGAGTTCGTGGGCACAACTAGTATAAAATAATATTGGGAGTAACACTTCAGGTCTGTATGGACGGAGATGTTGGCATTCGGCGCTCTCTACCCATTTCCTGAGGCCCTTCTGAAGTCAATATACAATATTACGCTTATAATTAAAGCGAGTGAAAATATTATGTAATATTTGGATTTAGAAAATATTTGACTCTCGGTATATTCCGTTCGCGACGTAAGTGATATGGCGTGGTGATAAAATACTAAGTGATAAAATACCGAGTTATAATCCAGAGCCGGAAATAAAGATCTATTATTATTACTTTGAAGTTGAAACCATGCTATCCTTCTAGCTACTTCATACTGTATTTATCTAAATAACTATCAAGTGACGTCACTTGATATAGCCGCCTTTGTTTTATTGGCTTCAACTGCACCAAAATGCATGTTACCATCTATATGGAGAAAGTAGGACTCATGCATATGACTATAAGGTTCAAAATACAGTAACATAGCATCTAGTTAATTTAACAACGCCTCAGTTTTAATGTAAGCGTGGAATCTATGTTATTGTTGTAAACTACATACAGAGGCTTGGGATTCATAAAGTATATTATTTTTTAAGACGCAACATCACGCCTGCAATCCCCGAAGACGTAGGCAGAGGAATGTACCACACGCCCGCGTTTCATCAGTAACGTTTACGTCCCAATATAGAACGATTTATTTTAAATTTGAATTATATTTCCGTGTCCAACTTAAATTTAAATTATGATGTCACTGTTCAATACGGGTCTCCCGGACTGAGGAGGTTTTAGGTTAAATTCTGTCACACTAACCAAGAGCGGTCAGCATTCTTGTCTAAGAATTAATTACCAATGTAAAAGAATCTTATATTACAAGTGTTGTATTACTTACTACCTGAAATAATAGTCCTCATCCAACAGTCCTGTGCGACTTTCATTACAAGAGTCCATTGGAGCAGTATGATTTATTAATATCAAGCCAGATCCTTTATGGGGTAGGTAGAGAGCACCCAGTGCCAAATATCCTTATGCCCGTCTAGACGTATTTCAATGCAAATAAATATATTGATTCATTGAGTGATTGAAAATCCAAGGTTACTTCTATGGAGTGGGCTGGTGTGCGAATGACGCCACAGGAAGTGCTAATACGCGACCCGCATGTGGCTGGGGGGAGGAGGGAGGAGTATAGATTAAGGAGCCCTCCAGAAGCACCTGATACATTGATTAGCCAATTATGTTTAGGACCCATTTAGATTATTGCAATTAGGGATGTCACCTAACCGAATTAAGTCAACATTTTTTTTTCCATTTACATACATATTGTTAAGTTGCGTTGGGATTTGTATTAATTTATCAACAGCAAGTATTCTAACAAAGTCAAGAAATTCGAGAATAGTCTGGCATTAAACCCAACATCAGGTCATACAGTGAGAGGGCGTTATATGATGAGTGGATAGTCTGTATCTAATCCTTAATCTATGCCCGCACCCAAACTAGGGTTGTGACATAACTCCATTGTGTATATATTTACGACGACGCCATTATACGGTGTGCGATCACAATTATAATTCGTCAAGTATTCGTGGCGTGGATTTCGAGATTTGCATTTGAATACTTGAATTCGTTATATGGATGAATGGACTATGGTTATCTGACGTGCATCAATGCATGCATTCAGGACGCATAGTAGCTTTGACTATGGTTTTTGGTCAGCTGCGTAGGTAGCCCTAATATCGTAAGCATTTATATTACAATTTTCGCAGATGATTTTATGGCAATCAATTTATTATTTCATTTATAAATTGGTGTACATTTCAAAAGAATACAGGTAACTAATTTTTATTGTTTTGATGCAGCCCTATACTATTACGTAGAGACGTATGTATAACCAATGAAACAGAAGTGCCAATTTAATCCTCACGATCATTTTTACCTTAAAAAATGCTATTTCATATCTATACCTGCATTATGCTATGTCATGCACATGAATACATGTAAGCTAAAAATCTTGATCCTTTCAAGAGTTCATCGGTTAATGAAGAAATGGAGTCGAGTAAGTGATTGTGTGCGTACGTGCAAATATACATACATATATGTATGTGGTTCATTATCCGGGAATACCAATTATCTTGCATGCACAAGTGTTCATTTGCGATAAAACTTCTTTGCCAAAGATTACACACTTCTCGACTGTCAGTGAAATATCTCACAATGAATGTTTGTTTCAACTTAACAATTAAGAAACCCATGCCTGACTTAGCCATGCTATAGTTTCAGAGATCTTTCCCAACCGATCAGAACTTTTAATTGACTTATGGTTTAAATTTCTCGCGCTAATCTCCGGCCTTTGAGTTCCGCCATTGTTTAAACGTTCCCATAATTTGACAGCGCATTTTTTCTCCGTTATGTTTTTTTTGGGTTGTAATTGTACACAATTTAAGTGTTTCTACTACACTGTACTGTTAGGATGAACTCTGGGTTTGTCGGAAGCTTTATTATTGTTGCCTTTGAAACAGGCGTTCATGTAAGATGAGATTGATAAGAATACGAACAAGTCAGGAATGTAAGGAGATAATCGGCAGTCGATGCTCTGTGCTTATCCCCTATGCATGCCCCCCACACTCCCTCCGCGCTGCCCCTCGCCGTTCCTACAAGCAATCATTCATCAGAAAGTCAATTGCTAATATTTTCAGATGTTTTTATTTGGTAGCGTGATTACAAAAAGCTACCGGATAGTGTAAGAGCCCTTTAATAAATAAGATCGAGTGCGGATAGTTGTAATCTAATGTAGAGCATCTTCTAGAGTGTAGAGCGCGAACCGTGGTGTCACCGCGTCACACAACAGCGAACGCGCGGAAGCGCCGCTCGCCGTGTGACCGGCATAGTGATGTCGCTTCCTCCCTACGTTCCACGAGCCCAGCTCCGAACTGGGCCACGCTGCTGCGTACATTGTAATCATCCAGCGGACAAATGTGGCGACACCCTTAGTCTCGTTTTTGGTGCCGACCGATACATAAATGTGGCGGTACCCTCAGTGACTACCCTGTCGACCCTGTGATCCTGGGTTAAAATGCCAGTACAGGCACTATTGGATTGTTGTAACTTAGATTTTCTAGTAGTGGCTCGTGGTGTGGATATGTTGTCCGGTGTATGGCAATAGAGTCACCGCCTATTCCATAGCGGGACGTAAACATAACTGGTGCAACGTAGGAGTGTTCTACACTCCTCTGCCTTCCTCTTCGGGGTATAGAGGTGTGATGTTACATAGGTTACAATCATTAGTCTCGCATTGAAAATATATAGCATATACCAAATAAATATATCTTTACAGACCTGAAGAGCTTCAACATTGATCACTCTGTTTAAACATGCGTGCCCGTTCCGGAGATCTCTGACTTTGAAATTACTTCATTACTAAATTGTAAAATGTTTATGGCATCATGTTGTATAATACCTGCGCAGCCTTCTGGCAGCGTCGCGTGCGTCGCTTGTTTTGTCCAAATTCGCAATAGTTTCGCGTCGAAAATGGATTGCTCACGGCGCGCGCAAAACAGTCCGTGGATTTGCGTTAAGCTAGAGGCACACCCAGTCTGTCCTTTATTACTCGCGGCTATAATAATTGTACAATTTTCTAAAAAATTACGACGTGTTTACATAACGAAAACGTAGATTCAACATGGTGAAAATCAGTTGTACTAAGCAAAATTTGGGATAATTTAATGATATTTTATAATTCGACAATATGTGCCGCCATTTTTAATTTTATAAAAAATGTGCTCAGTCATACAAAATAAACAGAAATAAATTAATCATGAATGTATTTGAAAGTAACTACGGTAGAACCGTATGACGTCTATAAAAAAAAGTATATAGGCAGTAATAAACATGTCGTCTCTTGAAACTTTTTCAAGCAACATTCAATCAGATTATATCATATTAATTTTAACAGTAGGCAATAAACTCCGCAATGTGGGCCACAAATTGTTTCAATAAATAATTTCCGCAATAAAATCAAGTAGTGTATTTAATATCATGTTTTTTAACATCTAAACCAATGGCGGGGGCGAAATTGATTTAGTTATGTAACTTGTAATTATTGCGGTAACTAGTCGTTATCCGACCTCTTCGACACGCGTAACTAAACATTTAGATCAGCGTTTCTTAAACTTTTTCAGTCCGCGGACCCCTAGAAAATCAAGCACAATTTCAAGGACCCCCTTAATAAAAACACAGGAATAAATTTAGGACAATTCATTTTAGTACTGAAAAAAATTAGATTTTTATAAAAAATACTGTACTAATGTGAAGTTGGAAGATGGAATTTTACAATTTTTTGCCACTGAATTAGTAGATAGTATTGTGAGTTAGTGTGAGTTGGTCAGTTTTTGTACGGATGCATACTGACGCGTGCTCGTCTGCTAAGTAAGCGTAACGATTGCGATACTTACTGCCATTTATTTATTAATTCAAATGTCCATAGAGAAGACGACAGACTTCCATACACATACTCGCTGACCTCCCGGGGTGCGCGGACCACAGGTTAAGAAGCACCGATTTAGATATTGACTCAGTATTAAATATTTCCTTTTTACGTTACATAATCCCTGTAATGTAATCTCTGAAGAACTAGGCAGAGGAGTACGTTTTATCAGTTCGCTTATGTCTCACGATAGAATAGGCGGTGAGCCTATTGCTTTACACCGGGCACAAATCTGGACTCTACTCACTACAAGAAATTTAACGTTCTGACTCGAGATTTCAACCCAAGGTCTCTAGGTCAGCAGTCCTGCTTAAAATACTCAACCAACGTGGCAGTCACCTCTTATAAGTTTGTAATTTTTTCTTGAGGCATTAAGTACCTGGTGTAGCTCTATCCTAATAGCCAAATTGTCGTAACCACAAGTCATTAGAGCATTTACTGACGCGAGTCTTTGACTTCCGGATAAAGTCCTTTATCGTATTTTGTATATTAAAATCTATTCATTTATGCTTTTTTATTTATCCTTTATTGTTAGCACATGCCAACTGATATGGTGACCTGTAGTATAGGTACACCTAAATTTATAACAATCACCACGGGGCCACAAGAAAGTAATGAAAACGACAACAAAGCAAAGAATCCTTCTGATATGTGCAGAAAAAAAACATACATACTTGATTTTAAACAAGTATTCTCATTCACAATGTTATTATTTGAGTCATATTAATTGTTGGGAATGTTCTACATTCCTCTGCCTACCTCTTCGGTGATTACAGGCGTGATGTAACGTTTTTATATTAATTGTTTTTAAATATTCTCGTTGTTACTCCTTTTTTTAAATATGGTATTACGAAATGACAGCAGGTCTGTCATTAGAGCATTTAAAAAGTTTATAAATAGAACGTCGTCCATAGAGCTTCCGTTCATTTAAATTCCGATTGCGTTCGATTTCGCGCTAAAATTGTTATGTTGACTATTCCCATCGTTCGTATTCTTTTTCTACGTAACGATTGCTCAAGTTTCAAAGCGTATTCAGCCGAACTAGTCATATTAAATTTAACTCAATATATTTTTTAATTCACATTAGCTTGAATAAATATACGTTCATTAAAAAAATCCTCTGTCTTATACTATTCTACTAAAGCAGTTAAATGTATTTTTACTTATTTATTGTATTGTTCTATTTATTAACATTAATGGATTATTTAATATAATTTTTTTATTTCTGTTAATAAAAGATAGTTGAAAAGCGTAGCATAGCTACAATCCTCAGTTAGAAAAAATATTTTCCATGATTTCGGGAAGTCCGGATATTACTTGATATTGCGAGCTGTGGTGATATACCTAATACTGTGGTGATATTATTATAGTTACGCCAGGTCCCTTACTGGAATGAAAGGGAGCACAGAGGGACAGAAAGTTTTTTTGTTCACGTGAATTATAACAAAATAACAGCACTACGCCCGTATTTCCCCGAAGGGATAGGCAGCGGATGAACATAACATGAACAAAGTTACGAAACTCGATAGCTTGGACGGAAACCATGAGATTGGAGCCAAGTACTGTCATAACAACAAGTCATTGTCGTGAGGTCTCGGGGCGAACGGCTTGACCTCAGACCCGGCTTGTATTGCCGTCGTGTTGTTCTCGCTCTTGTGTCTACGCCGCAGTGGGCGAAGTGGACAGCGCCCAAGACGACATACTGGACTTGTCCGCTTCGTGAGCCCGGGTTTTATTCTCGACAGTGTCAAGTGTATATATTCTCTACCAACCTATGTATTATAAATTACTATGGCTGTCTCGTTGGTCGTGTTGGTTGCAAGCGCGATTGCTGATTGCGAGGTTCTGGGTTCATCTCCCGGGTTGGGCATTATTGGCTTTTTCTAATTCAGATTCTGTAGCAGTGGCTCAGAGTCTGGATATGTGCCCGGTGTATGGCAATAGGCTCATCACCTATTCCATAGTGGGACGTAAACGTAACTGGTGACAGGTGAGAGTGTTCTACACTCGTCTGCCTACCTCTTCGGAGTTTACAAGCAGTATGCGGTTAACGATATGTGAATCTTTTAAAATTTGTAGGCTATCGTACCTTAACTTACCATAAAAGTAGTCGACAAAGTTCATCGATTTCTATATCGTTACGCGATAACGACGGGAACCAGTAAGAGATCATGTCACTTTCAAAACCCATCAGTACGACCGCGTCGATACCAAACAATTAATGACTTTTTTAGTTATCATTTTATGATACCTGCCACTTTAAAAAAAAAACTATATAATGTACGAAGCTACATATTTATTATCAATATAACTGGCATCTAACAAGCGAAACCTGTCGCGAGAAGTAATGAAAAAGAATTAAAAAAGCATAAATCGAAGCGCACTCAGTCTATGGCCGCTAATTTCATAAATAACTTTCTAATATTATCGAGCGTATTAAATCAGTATATAACTGATATGATAATCTGTGTAATCAAACGACCGATAGGGCTGCCCAACAACGCAACGAGTGCCACACGAAAAACAACAATTTAACTGTAAAAACCGGAGGAAAATAGCATGTATTTTCACGCTTTTAATCCCTAAAGAGGTAGGCAGAGACGATCAGTTACGATTACGTCCCTCCATAGAATGGAATCCCCTATTGCCGCACTCCGAGCACAAATCCAGATTACGAGCGACTGGAAGAAATTTCTGTTGAATCGATAGATTTTATTTTCAACATTAGATACTCATTAGTCGACAACCCTAATTTGAATCAAGCAAATCAACGAAGCGCGATTAAAGGAAATAGGAATCGATTCTTAATATTCTTGTGCTTCAATTCGCTACGGCTTAGGGTCCTTGCACACTGTCCATATCTATTTTGTATCCTTACAATTTTGTTATAAATATGTTTGGAAAGAAAATACATTATTTATAAATTTTTTACAAATATATATCCACTTTTTAGCCACAAAAAGTGATACCGGATCATATCAAAATGGCTGTGGCACCGAATGTAGAAAAAAGAGAAAAAGATTTGAAACTTTATTATCTTCTTTACAAACGTAATAAATTGAAAAAAATAAAAAATCAATGATATTATTGAAACATTTTATCTAAAAATTGTTCGATATCCACGGACGTCGATCACCTGGTCGTCTCATGTGCAATCACCTTTACCAATTACTATAATATGATGCTATCGGAGGTATGAAAGTTGCGCCCGAAGGGGCGAACCGTCCGCATTATGAATGTCATCGTTGTGAGATAGACAAAACAAATACACCCATTTTTGTATTTCACCACGCTTGGAAGGCCTCACGACAATTACAAAAGACACTGGGTATAAGAGAAATTTCACTCAATATTCGTCTTGAATTGGTCGTATCGTACTCGCAGATGCAATATATTTGTATGGGGTTGCAACGGTTTCTCGGAGTCACCTTAGGTACAAAAGCCGACTTCACCTGTCCGCGATGCACGCTGCTATGCGACCCAAAACTGATTTACATATAGACTCCCATATCCTTTGAAGAAAAGTACATATGTTGAATTACTCCTCGCGATGTTTCCAACTTTCTGAAGTTCGAGGGATTTGATTTTAAACCTCAGGCTTTTCCGGTGAAAAAAATAACTCTATAAAATAAAATTGTCTATAAAATTTAATGTCAGATAAATGACTTTTGAAAATTTTGTCAATATTTTTATCTTACCGCTTATATATGACGTCAGATGTTGGGATTTAGTTGTTTTATTGTTATTTATAACTGAATGAATTGTTTTATCATATTTATTGCTGCTTGAACGATTGCCACAATGTACTTTTATCGTACCTACGAGAGTGCGCCTCGGGCGACACACCGAAATACGAATATCATCGTTTCGACATGAGCGTCAGTAAATAACTCGTGTGCTTGTGAAATTAAACCGGTTCAATGTTAGAAATTGATTTGCTACATGATAAATAGCGAAAATATTTTGTATTCATAACACAACGTCCGATCAGAACCAGTAGTGTTAAATTCTTGAGCGATGTTTCGCAATAAGCGTTTGATATCTATTGACAGAGATAAATACATGTTTTAATTTAATATGCACATTTGAACTATATAACAAGGGCAGGTAAAATAGTTTAAATATAGATGCCACTTAATTGTACTGTAAGAAGGTAATAATAACATTATTAGATAGTAAAATAATAGCAGGAGTTCCCAAAGGTTTGATTCTCGGTCCTTTTGTTCTTCGTCTACGAATAATTCAAATATTTCCATATATGTATAATCGAAGCCTTAACTATTATATAGGGATATGAACTTAATAAGAACATAATCATCATGTGAAAGTATTAAAAAACAACATTTTTATTGATTTCAATCCAAAAAATTTTGATAGTTAAATATAATAATAGGAGTTCCTCAAGGCTCAATTCTTAGCCCTTGTTCATAGTTCAAGAAAAATATGTTAATTATTAGACGACATTATAAAGTTCGGGAACTTAAAGGTATAAGTTTGAGGTATCCATTATGTGAGGTTAGGCACGTCCCACGTGACATTGACCGCTGACGGTCGTTACATCATTAGGCGCCGAGTTTGTGTGATGCGAATGTGACCAGAATGTAGTCACGTTTTGATGACCGACCGGAATTAAACTAACAAGTATTGTTATCTTTACCTATGTGGGGTAGCTTAGTTTTACATTCACTTGTATTACCTTATTTTATTGCAAATATCTGCCGCTATTTTGATGAACTAGGGGTATATTTAGAAATTTCCTCAATATCCTATAAGACTTATGAAAACTGCCAACCCGTACTAACTACCCCTACTTACCCCTAACTTGGCTTAACGTCCTCATTCTGAGACGACTGTCCAACAATGCAACAACCTTTGTCTAACAGTGTATCGATGCAACATTTAAAGATGATAGCTATTGCTATATTATGCGCTTTGCAAATCATTCGACTCGCTTCAGGAGCTTGCTTACGTTATCAGCTGTTATTCAACGATATCTTGTAATGAATATTACGTGCTCCCGACCGAGGAAACTCTTTAAGCAACGGGTTAACGGCATAATCACCGGTTAACATTAGAATCATTGACAATGGTTTGACTTGCGTGTGAAATGGACTGTTCACTCGCTAAATCGACGGTTAAACGACACCTCGGGCGCCGCCGCGCTCGTCGAGGTGTGTATCCGATTACTGGGTATATTTAGTACATATTGTGCATTTATTCCGGATATGTATGTGATGAAATAATCTGTCATTATCTAACAAATATGAGGTTTATTAGTGATATTTACTATGAAAAGTAGATGATGCAAATAAGACGGTGATCTTCGCCTGGTCTGTAACAAGGCGTGATGATACAATCGTGATCACTATCATCATCACCAGCCTGTCTCAGTCTGGTCTCGGTCACCGCTGTATTTATTTATGTATTTGATATGTATATGTCAGTATTCCTTCAGGAACGGTTGGGCAAATTATGAGTTTATTAAAAAATCTGTGCTCATCTTGATAATTTATGGGCGTGTAATCTATACAATTACCCAAAAGTTGCACCAATAATGTGCACGTGGTCACTTCTTATACAATTGTCATCTGAATTATAGATGTATATGACACGTGTGAAAAACTTAGCACACAATGCCTTTAGGATTTCTACCCTCTATTTGTCTTATTTTATCGTTTGTTGCTTAAAATTTGATCGGATTATTTACGTGACATAACAATGTGACCGACGGTCAGGGTCGACGTGACCGACAGACCGATTCAACCGACAGACCGATTCGACCGACTCGTCACTAATCGCTCTCGCCGCAGATCGGACGATTACGTCGCGGGCGACAGTCGATCAATTTGTCGGGCTTTTGGTGGAACTGGCAATATGATTTATTTGATGAATGCCGGCTGCGTTACTTGCAAATTACTGCTTCGGACGCGTTTTGTGGCTTTGAAGTTTAGATGTTTGTAGACACATATGTAAATGTAAATTGGCAAAAGATGTTTCTTTTTTTTACAGAAATAATATAACATTATAGCATTCGGTACTCTCTGCCTACTCTTCAAGGGAGCTGGCGTGATGACATTGCCAAAATAATAGATTTCGAAAACGCAATGTCGCCCGACATTGCTCAAACTTATTGATCTTTTGCAATCCACAAGCGCGCCTGGGCAGGGAGCGTTCTAAATGATTTTATTTGATAATCATTGTTACAATATCCTTTTATAAAACAATATAAAACTATGTTGTAATTTATTTTCACTTCTTGTTAGTTATAATAATAATAAATACTATCCTAAACATTGAATTTTAATTTTATAATAGTTAAAATATCCAAAACCTTGTACGGATAAAATAATTATATTAATTTTAATCGCACTTACTCAATAATTTTGAATGCAATCGTCACGCCTTTTGAGTTTTAAAAATAAATATAACGATAATACTGTTTTTATAATTATTGGTACATAATGAATTAAAGCGATAAATTATTTAGTAGTTCGTTAATGCAAATCTAATTAAAATAGCCAATTTGTTCCGCTGTGCTTTTATGCGAACTGGATGTTGTCAGTGACTGGTGTTTTGATAGTTTGATTAATGGTCGGGGGATTATTTGCAGAATATCTTTAATTTGATGTCGAACCGTAGATTTTTTGGACTAGCCGTTTGTATATCTAGTAATAAATTGCTATCAAAAATCCTTATAATCTTTATTCTCTTATAGATAACAATAATACTATTATAAATATCATTTTGCTCGGCGAACAAATTGAACCCACGGCCACTGCACCAACTACACTACACAAACAGGACCTGTCGGTGACGTAGGAAATAGTTCGGATAAACAAAACTAAATTGACATATAGACGAGTGGCAGCCGAAGCGGGCGCTTTGCGCTTCGCTAGTGCTTCAGCGTCCGCCCACAGCGGCCGCAGCGTGCACGGCGCCCACGCGCAGCCTTCCGCTGACGATTTAATATAGATTGAGGAGGTTTTTTCTACTGTGTTCGATCTTATCACAGCCTTAAACGTAGTGTAACGTTATTATTACAGTATATTTAGTGTTGGATAATGTTTGTTTGCTTTAAACGACGAATCGACATGACAAACGTGGAAATACTGAACTGGTGTTTGCAAAACATTTATTTACTTACGTCCATATTCAAGTTGGGACTTAAAATGGGTTTTATACTATTTTGTTCGCTGAAATGCAGCTATATTCCGAAGAACGTTTAAGGTTATCTAATCATTAATCACCTTTATGGTCCTGGCGTGTGCGGTGGCCATTTATTACAGCTTTCAGAATGAAAATTACTAAAAAAAAGTGAAACAATCTGGTCGGGAACTTTTACGATAATATTTAGTTTTAATTTTTACTAGGTACGTCAGTTTTGTAAGAGTAGAAATATTTGACATTCGGTACCTACTCTCTGTGCACTCGCAAGAGAACTGGCGTAATGGATAATAATATATTTTTTTCATAATGGCGGTTTGCTGCATCCGTCCGTCCGGTTAATTTATTGATTGCCAATATTACGCAATTATTTTTATACTAAGACGAGAACGAACATTCAAATTTGGAATTCAACCGCGTACCCTTAACGCGGCAGATCTACTTTGTGACCGTTGCCAATTAATTAAGGAAATTTTTAAAAACAAAATGGCGGCTGCGAAACGCGATGTCAGATCACTAAAGAATTTGTTTTTTTTTTTTGTTGGATTTTCATGATATAATTTATTAACCTTCTAGCTACCATTATTAACGATCATTAATTTTTATTACTATTGGACACCATTTTCGATACTTGTATCGCGATAAAGTCCCAAAAGGCATGCAGTATTTGGTCAAGTTTAGTTTTTGTTCTTCCAGCAATAGACTGTTGGCAATCAGATAAATATTTTTAGTGGTACATAAATCAAAAATCATTGTAATTAATTTTCGCATTTGGACGTCGGTAAGTAATTGACGTAGACTGTGAAGTGGTTATTGTTATCTTGGATTAATAATAATAATGTTTTGGGACACCTCACAGACAGCTATTAGACCTTAAAATAAGCAGAACTTGTGCCATGGTACCTAGATAGCAGATAACATACATGTATAAATATGTAGTTAGACGATCTTGTACATAGGATAGATACTCCAGCACATATATTTGCCGAAGATATAGAATATCTTGTTTTAGATTTCAGGGATTACAATATTCCGGTTCACATAAGTAAAATTACTGATTGCTTCGTCGGTTTACAATTTGCGATTGCCGAGTTAGAGGTCCTGGTTTCGATCCCCTAGACGGGCAAGCAGTTATTGGGTTTTTCTAAATTGAAATTCCAAGCACCATCTCGGGGTCTGGGTTTGTGCTGGGTGTAGTAAGGAGTGCACCTTTCGTTACAAGGGCCGTACGTAACTTGTGAAAATTGTGACTACTAGAGTCCTCTGCCTAAAGACAGGAGCTATTATGTTAAAAACGTAACATCGCACCTGTAATCCCGGAAGATGTAGACAGAAGAGTGTAGTACACTTCCGCATTACACCAGTTACGTTTACGTCCCACTATGGAATAGGTGTTGAGTCTATTTCAATACACCGGACACACAACCAGCCTCCATCCACTTCTACACTGCTATGGAGCATAATTAACTTGATTTCAATTTATTTCGTTCCACAAAACTTATTGTTCTCTTACACTAGCTCGATGGCTAATCGATTCGACCTCAGTATACGCCAGCAGCATCGGCATGCGTGCGGTGATGTGATGCTGTATTAATAGATGCGCAGATGAATAAGTCACGTAAACTCTCAGAGAACAGATCGCGATTGTATGGTAATGCGGATTGCCGTTGCGGAAATTGACGAAGTTGATTATCACACGTATGTGTATCGTTTATCTGTAAATCTACACCTTCTTTATAGGTACATAACTGCACTCCTCTGCCTACCGCTTTGGGGATCATAGGTGTGATGTTACGTTTTTTTTACGGTTACAATCCACAAATTATAATCCTTTGTAATGTGATTAATTACGACAGGTAATTAATTGTTGTAATTATTTGTTGCAGGTAAGCCGAGCTCTTTATAAATATCCACCCTTTGGCGTACACGAGAAGTAATATCAAGGGAAGGTAAGGTATGAGAGCGACAATATACTTTATAATGTTTTTGTAATGTAATACCAGTTACATTAGGTATGTTGGCATTTTTATGAAATAAAGCCTGTCAGAGTTTTAAATTACACTTTGAGTTTCCAAATACACGAGTAAATATGAGTAACTTTATCTCTGCAATTTGTTCTATTTCTCACGGCTGGGCAAGTGTGTGCCACGTAACAACACATATATAGACAATAAGGAAGTTTAAAAATTATAAGTCGTTTACCCCCACCCTTTAATTTAGATAACAAAACAAAAATAGAGTGAAATGTAAGATATGCATATTCGCATTTTTAATAATAATATAATTATGATCATCAACACGCTAGGTACCTTATAGGATAGAAAAATGTACGATTTCTATAATATCGACGTACAGTAACAAATCATTATACAAACACCATTAAACACGGGCATCCACAGCGTGACGTCATGAGGAAAGTTTAAAAAAGTTAATTGTCAAACATCGAAAGGTTTCGCGCCAATAAAGGTATGCAAGATGGCGTCTACAGCGCGCGCCAGTTAAGGTAACAGGCGACATTGACAGTGAGCGGGCAGGGCCGGTCAAAGTGCCCGTCGGAGGAGGCCGGGGCCTTGCGTTTCGGGAAATTTAAAATACGCATCGCGTGTGATATCTTTACCCAATTAAGCGCATTGTCGTAAACGATTCGTCACACCGCACAGACTACTTACGTACAGATACGAGTATACGGCGCTTAGTAAAAATTAAATTGTTATGTGACGCGCATAGTTGTCAAATTGCAGTTTTATGTTATTATGTATGTACATTTTATTTTGTTTATACTAACGTTCCTACAGATACATAAATGATATGGAATATCAAATGTGGAAAGTCAAAGAAAAATTCTTCTGTCGTATGACTTAAGCCATTTCTGCCTGTTTTCTTCATATAAATTTAAAAGTTGACACATTAACATTATTTTTCTTAATAAGAATAATATTGCGGGTTACATTGGGAACCAGCTATAATGTTTTGTTATTAAGTTATGTGATGTAAGGATATTCAGTTTACCAAATATAATCCAACACAGAGAGTCCAACCGCGCTACGATACATATCGCGCCACTTCGTAATATGATATTATAATATGTGCCCCAAAATTGTGTCGAGTGGTACATCGCTTGCGTCTGTGGGAACACTACTCTGCGGCGGCGAGGTGAGCAGACAATTACGGCATTAATTGTAGCCAAAACAATGTCGGCGCACAACGTGATGCGTGAGGCTGTGTGACTCATCCTCGCGGAAGGCATTACGGCTTACTTACGGCCGCTGCTCCCATCGGCCCACAGCTGGGCAAACAGCCGATGTCTCGTTTATAAAGTTAACGAGTCAAATTTTATTTATGATTCCTTTGTCTGGCGTCTTGGCGTTGCAGAGTTTAATTTTAACCTTTCTCATTCTGAGAGGAGACCCGTGCTCTGCACTGGGAAGGTAAAAGGATTGATAATTATGATTATGGATTATATGTATATACCTATATAGTTCATATTGACACATGTAATAAACTCTCGCGTAAGCTTATTGTCAAGACGTAAAACATACCGTCACACACAAAACGAAACTTCCCACTTTAAAAGAGCGCGGAGAATATTTGCCACTGCTTTTTTCACTGCCATTCTGCCATAGCATGTTACGCAAAGCACTATACGATAACTACAGTAGAACCTCTATAAGTCGAACTCCAAGGGAGACGCCAAAAAATTCGAGTTATAGACTTTTCGACTTACGGAGGTTTTCGACTTGGCGGATTTTGATTCGACAGAAATAAAAGAGGTAGATATTTATTCTTACTAATGTTCAGTTAGAGAGGTGAAATAGATTCAAGTTGCAAGGGTAACAAACATATTTTAATCTTTGATTAATTAACAAAATTATAATTTTACAAAGATCCTTAAAACATAAAAATAAAAAAGCAAGGACGTGAGTCATAAATTCCTGAAGTGGTAATTCTATTTATTGTATACTCCCAAATTGTTTTCTAACAAACAATGGTGTACTTACTTAGTTGTTTCTGGAGCAGAATTATCTTAATTCTGTAAATATATTATTCTTATATATAGCTATTCGAGCTATCTATATGATGGGTCCAAGGGAGTCACTAAAAAACACATTTAAAGCCAGTAAGATACTTACCC
>DWDU01000465.1:0-18873 GCA_018245575.1 Jemadia suekentonmiller | reverse complement strand
GCAATACAATGCATAGGCTGACGATGATGAATGAAAAGTCTAATTAACATGAGATTGCAGATTTTAATTAAACTATGTAGTGTCTTTCCACTATCAAAATTAGTTAATACAGTATCTTGGATATGTAAGCAAGAATATTGTCGTCGATGAGTCCTATATAAGGATATAGGTACAATTCAAACCAAATTACTATGCATTCTTAATCTTCACCATCAACATTTTTTCCTTGTGCCAATGGATATGGGTCTCCTCTTAGAATAGGGAAGATTAAAGGGATAGTATGCTACTCTAGGCAAGTATGCAAGCATGGTGACAGTAGTGTACAGAAAAATAATTCACAGTGAGAGACCGAGATTATCATTTATGCTTTGGCAATCAAGGAAAGCCACTTTTTTTATTTTGTTTTAATTACTAATATTGCATTTGTTCGCTATTTCACTAGAAAGCAAGATGCAGTCTACGATGTATCATGCTGACCTTAAAAGTGCCTATTCAGTTGTATTAAATAATTCCAGGTTATATGAATAGGGAAAATATACATGTTAATTACTTACCACATTAGCATCCAAGTGATATTGGGAATTGTAGTTACTTGATGTACTGGCGGTATCACTGCTGCTCGTAGACAGGCTTGCAAATCTTGAAACAAAATAGTCAAACATGTAAAATGAAATCTATCAATTTATTTTTATTTTTAGATACCTACAAAGTGTTACTCTTATTGTGAATCCAGTAGCTCTATTTGATCATACATTTAATCTACATCTCAAAAAGGATTCCAGTATAGTAATTATTTAAGTTCCAGTAATTTAAACTGACAAAAGTAAAAAGTCCAAAACTACAGCTACATTCAGCTTTGCCAAGACACTTTTGAAGTTCCAATTAGGATTATAAATCATTAGTAAGCTTGTAAGTACCAAATACGTTGTATGAATGAAATTACATTGAGGCCTCACAAATTATGACAAGTGCAGTAAGCGGAACTGTAACTAATGACTGTTGGCATTTTTTTCATTGAGCTAGTTATTTACTTACAGTCAAACATAATTATAGATAAATAAAGGTATGTTGTAGTACTTCTAAGCTAGTATATACTTTATTTGACTGTTTTCAATTACAATAACAGGGTATACCTGTGAGCTAAGTTTGGCACTGACTCGCTTGGAGTATACTTGCCGGCATGACCACTCATGGTCTGGGCTTTACCAAATTTGTTCTCAATGCTTTGTGTATGACCATCACTAGCTGCAAAAGGCTGGCTACGTGGCCGCCTGTTATTGCCCGTTGTCCAAACATTTATAACTGAAAAGGAAACCATTACAGTTTTGATAACTAGTTGGATTACAATAGCTATCGATATAGATGCATTGTTACGAAACTATGAAGGCAAATGTTCATAGAAGGTGGTGTACTAAAGTACCACTCACTTGGCAAATCGGGTGGTGTATCTTTTTTCACATATTTGCCAACGACGCCTTCGTTTATAGCTTTTTGTCCTTTCCTTGAAATCATCTCCGTAATATTTGTGATGTTCTACAATTAGCTACTACGTAAAATACAATATATTAAATAAAAGTGGTCTAATAGTACATATCATTACAATATTTATTTATTTTTACTACAGTAAATCCCATTGTACCTATCACAATGTAACCAATGACAGATCAATCAAAGATAAGAAAGAATGACATGACATCAGAAAAGCGAAGTCAACATACCTACTTAATATTTATTCGAATATAAGCGACAAGGTAACCTTTTTATGTCAGCAAGTCTGTTCATTTCTTTGATCTGCAATTTTTTTCTACATTCCTAGTAAAATGCAAACTAGTTAATATAAGCAGGAGCTCTATTTTTTGGAACATTCATTCTAATACTTAGCTAAATATTTGGATACTACAATTACTTACAATTTGGTTTATTATCGTAAATAATAATTTTAATCAACGAAACCTAACTTTATTGGAAATTACAAAGTAATAAGTAAAAGTGTCATCTCATTTGTAGAAAGAGATATTGATATTTAGTGCATTTTATCAACCATGTATGCAATCATGTAACCATGCAACACTGCAGTGGTCACAGTAGTCATGCCGGCTATTTTATACCTGTCATTTGTCATGAACACGTGAAGTTGAGCTCAGACGTCATTAACAACGATCTATAAAATAGGCACTGTATGTTGTTAGTTTTAATTTTTAATTAAACCACAATGTTTTATTTAATCGGACTGGGATTGGGTGACGCTAAAGACATAACAGTAAGGGGACTGGAAACTATCAAAGCATGCGACAAGGTTTATTTGGAAGGTTACACATCGATACTCACAGTCGGTAAAGATGTTTTGGTGAATATGAAATTTTAAAATAATCTTTCCCGTATGTGCCTAGAAATATTTTTCCGAAACTAATCATGTCATAATTCGGAACTTACATTATTCTCTGAAAATGGTTCGTTGAGTCCACAAAACAATTTTAATCTCTTGGGTAATTTTGAAAACTTGTAATTATTGGTGCTCATTTCAATTCAGTTATAATTTTATCATACAAAATCTTAAAGTATACAGATATCCAATGGAATCAGGCGCATATACACGTTAAAATACAACATTTCTTCACCTGATATTAAGACATTCTACATTAAGTAATTCTCATGAAATTTGAAAAAAAAACCTTAAAATCAGTTTTGGTGCCATCTTATTTTATAACTATTTATAATTTATAGATTTTAACAATTGTATATTTGGCATTTCAGGAAGAGTTTTATGGGAGACCTTTAATATTAGCAGACAGAGAACTCTGTGAGAGTGGTATAGACAATATAATAAAGGAGGCCAAAACTAGTAATATAGCTCTTTTAGTGGTTGGAGATCCACTGGGTGCCACTACACATACGGATATGCTACTTCGAGCTAACGAATATGGTGTTAATACACAGGTAACAATTTGTTTTCTTTCTTTAAACAAGTGCGATGAACTTTGTTCTGAAGTATTGTGTGTGCATGAGGCTCTATAAAAATCATGAAAAGAACTCTTTTTCAGTGCACATACATATCTCAATGTCATAATGGTCACATACTGTAAGGAATCTGCCTGTTTCCCCATTCTTATAAAGTAAAAAGTTAGACTTGCAAAATTTTCCAAAATTTATGAAGACTATTGATCAGTTCCATATTAATTGATTCGAGTGTCTACATAATGTTTTATTTTACTTTAATCAGTGCTTACAGTTTCAGTTCAGTATTAAATCTTTTATGTAGAATTATTTTATTGTTAAATGTTTTGTGAGTGTTACACATGTCTAAGAATTAAGACGGCCCGATTATGTCTCTGCTGCGACCTCACTACAATTGGCGGGACCTCATGAGGAAGGAACTCGTATAGGTCTGAAACTAGTCGGGCCACCCTGAAAAACCGCATGTGAGTCTAGCTGGCTTAATTAGACGGCTTAGACATGTACAATTGTTTCTTAATTTTGAAACAATTTTATGAGAAGATTTCATGCTTGTAGACGAGATCAAATCCATTACAATTGAGATGTGTGAGAGTAGAGGATTTCCATTTACTATATGAGATGTATTCATATTTATTTAAATTGGCCCTCTCCCTTTACTTTAATGACATTTAGATGTGGTGGATCTGTGTCTCTTGTGTAATAATCGTTGATTAATTAAATTCTTCACAATTTATATTTTTGTACATTGTACTACAAATCATCTGCCCTGGAAGGCACCTATTGTCATATCATAATATAGTGAAATACAATGTGTGATGTATCATATTTAAATGTAAAAAAAGACATAACATCACACTTCTAATCCCCGAAGAGGTAGGGCAGAGGAATGTAGTGCACAGTCCCGGAATTCACCAGAAACATATTTACTTTTAGATAATTCATAATGCATCAATAATGAATGCTGTGAGCTGTTGTGGGCTGCAGCTGTACAATTTCGGAGAAACAGTGTCTATCCCATACTGGACGGATACATGGAAGCCGGATAGCTTCTTTGAAAAAATCATTGGAAACTTTTCAAGAAATTTACATACATTATGCCTTTTAGGTATTATTTATATTTAATCTAAAACAAGTACATATTTACTATGATAACTCAACTTGAAGTAATACTATTGAAAATAACATAACATCATGCCTGTAATCCCTGAAGAGGTAGGCAGAGGCATGTAGTACCGACAGTCCCACATTTCACCAGTTACATTTACGTCCCAATATGAAATAGGTGGTGAACCTATTGCCATACATCTGGCAAAAATCCAGACTCCGAGCAACTACTAAAAATTACAAGGCGGAAAAATCCATTAGTATCTGACCTAGGTTTTAAAACTTGGGACCTCTCAATCGGTAGTCACTTTTGTAACTTCTAACTAACAAGGCGGCCATGAAATCTAAAACAATGTTGGTTAAATGAACATGCACTCTGTTTTAATGGCAATCTTTATATCACATAGGATTTTCTTTATTACAGACATCAAAGTCAAAGAGCCCACTGAAGAGTCTCTGACTAAAAAAGTTCGCCAGTACATGGATCCTAGATTCATGAGTGTGAATGATGCAGCAACACAACTGGTCCAGATAATAGACAACCAACAGAATGCAGGTAATTAAATGCTTAGTGCTGTAGATCCGACTGGCTATAATATGTTGAATGAAATTGTGAAACAGTTCTAATTTATTCATCCTGTGCTGAACACAAGGGTGCTCTCAATATACTCAATTAGTTGTGATTTACTTCATGCGACCACTCTATCATTGGTATAAGTAAAACGATGTTAATAATCCAATATGTAGTCTCGGGTATAAATTGAGTTAGCCCTGGTTTATTTTGATTTGATTATATCGATTTCATTCATACTCCATGGTTATAGAAAAAACTATTAAAGTTAATCACATGTGGAAGTATTGGAATGTGGAATATATTTAGTACTTACTTCAAATTAATAATTTTAGTATGTAGACAGTGGTGCCATCTGTTTTATAATGGTTGTGAATGTAATTAAAGTCTGGATGATAACGAATGAAATGGAAAATATTAGCATTTGAACAGCAATAATTGTAGTGAGCATATTATTTTTTTTGTGTATTGTTATGAAAAGTTAATACATTAACATGCTATGTATAATTGCACTAAGATATTAGATTCAGATTATATGGGTGAGGATATTAAAAGGGTTCTATTATCAAACCACAATGTATAGGTTATGGTCAATACATAAAAATATATGTATTAATTAAAAGCCAACAATTTTTTCAAGATAAAAGATGTAATGTTTTAAGAACAGTAAAGATACAAGCTATGTTCACTTAAGTGATTCATTGACATTTGTGATGTGCTATATTACAAATATAATAGTTACATAAATAAATATGGATTTATCTATCTGTAATATAACTAATTTATATTACATCTAAAGCCAGTTAGATAAGAGTTTGATTTATTGCATTTCATTAAATAATTTATTACAATAACTAGAGCTGTTACTTCTATGGTTATCATGATATATGTTAATTCAAACATCTTCTCAGTGCTTCTGCTAATACTTAATGATATAATATTCTCTACTAAGCAGTGTTCTTACATAGTTATTCCAAATAGTAAAATCATTGTTTATTGCAACAAGCAATTCATACCTATGTTTATTTTTTCCAGGTTTAACCAAGGACCATTTAGCGATAGGACTGTCAAGAGTTGGCGCTCCAGATCAAAGAATAGCAGCGAAGTCGTTAGTTGACATGCGAACTTGCACATTGGGCCCCCCACTGCACAGTCTGGTCATTCCGGCACCAAATTTGCATCCCCTTGAAGCTGATTATGTCGCTCAGTTCAGATAGTACATTTATAATATTCTACAATTACGGAAGAACAATAAATGTGAATAGATTTACAAATTGTCAAGTAACATTTAACATGTTCATTTTTATGAGTACATTGCATTAGTTTGTTATTTTATTTTGTAGTTTTACTTATTCGACGCCAGTCCGATTGTAAGCTATTTTTCACACTGTTATTTAAAAGAATGAATGAGTTGATTAGATAAAATATTGATATTGGTAATATATAAAATTTAACCATTACCAAGTAAGCATTTACACAAATTTTAGAGTTGCTACACTATATTTGAATTTTTGACGGGGGAGTTAAACAATTTGTATTTTTTTAAATATAAGAGACAATAAATAGTAACAAAGGAACACTAAATGTATTTACATAAAAAGGGAAAAAGGCAAACATATGAATGTTCATGTGACCTGTGGTTTGTGGTTATTAATAATACAAGAATTTAAATAATAATGTTTATATTAGCTAATGAGATTTACAAAAAATCTCTGACAAGAACAAATTCGCGAATTATATAAAGAATTCAAATGTCATTATTAACATAGGTACCAAATGTGACTTTAAATAAACAATGGATGAATTATCAAATTAATAGTTTTATTATTTACAGTTAAAATCATAATATAAACATATTTGAAACTGCTACCATAAGACATAATTTCCCAACATATTATTGGTCCACAAAGCTACCAAAATCACTACATTATACAATTAAAAAAAACAATCTGAATCGTAAACATTAAAAGGTACATTAATTATTATTTGGTCTAAGTTGCATATTATAAATAATCGCAATTATAAAAATAATATACAAACAACGGAATGTAGAAGATACCGAACAGTGAATACACACAAATCACCTATTTATTGGTACATCAAACATCTCTAGATATAACTGGAAACTGGTGGGTCACGTTATATTTAGTAATAACTATAATAAAGGCATGGCTTACATGTAATTTTACACTATGTAACACTAGGACATGTTCTTAATGTTAAAATAATACAGTCTTCAAACTTAATAATAAGGGTTACATATAAGATATCGATGATATTAATAAGAAATAATTGTATTTAACACGTGCTCTCTATTCATCAAGTGAGATTACAAAATGAACTATATAAATAGACATTAATTAGAGTATTAAAATTTCAAACAGCGGAAACCTGCTGATCGTCGTCTTCGTCGTCCGGCGCGTCGTGATAGAAATCAGCGTACTGGCGGGTGACGCCTTCGTGGGAATGGGCACGGCTGAGGCGTTCCAAACGCGCCACCTGTGACGCGAGCGTATAGGGCGCTTGCGGCATCCTCGGCGGCGGCACCGGCCGCACACAGCTAGCCGTCGTACACGAGCCGTGCCCACTGTCGCTCGAAGTCGCCGATCCAGTTTTCCGTAATGGCAAGTTAACTAATGACGTCACACTGCTACTTTCAGCTGACAAATCCACCGGCATCGGAGTAGGTGTGTCTGAATGTGACCTTTCGTGGGCCGCGCGTGAACAGCAAATGGCCGGACCGGGCCCATCACGTCTGTGAGAACAAGGTGAAGGCCCGGATGGAGGTGGTCGAGGCTGATGTGGTCTCGTTTTGGCGGGTTCGGATAAGGCTAATAATTTTCTAACGGCTTGTGGGGAGGCAGTGCCAAATTTGTTTCCTGCGAAACTCTTTTTGCTTTCACTAGCCGATGAGGCGCTACTAGTAGTAGATAAGGAAGGCGAGGGATGCCGACGCCTAGTCATGGCTGGGGCAGGTCCTGCGCCCTCACACTCCAGGGACAGAGCATGTAACCGTTCCTCGTCAGTCTCTACGTGCATTCGATTCAAATACGCTTTAACCCGCCTAACCATTTGGGCTTCCTCAAACATTTTCTTATGATTTGGAACATTAGATGACTTTTTCCTCCTTTTAACTGTCACTTGACCTTGTTGGACTCCAGTGTTCAGTTGATTCAAAGCCACCATAGCATTGGATGGAGGTTGCTTGCCTAATTCTAACAAAGTCAATAAATCATATGGTGAACTACACATGTTGGTGAGAGTTCTTACTTCTTTTGCGATCATTCTTAATTTCTCGAAATTTACCATTCCCTCTACTTTAGTATCATTACCTAGATGTATAAACGTAAGATCTTTTCTTACAACCGGATAAAACGGAATAACTGGCGATCGTCCTTGCTCTGTTGTCACCAACTGCCTGTATTTGGACATGTTTCTGGAAGGGTCCATCAGCGCTTGCAAATCTGAGAAGAGCTTGACATATTTAGTGGGTAATTTCTCCCAGGTCATTCTTAATCTGGAAACGGCACCATGTCCTAGTCCGGAAGTGATGGCAAACATGGAGTTAAAATTTTTGCATTCTTTACAATGTCGTGCAACTTTAATAAACTGCTTTATTATTTTAGAGCGCCGGACTATGTTTTGTTCATTGACTACTTCTGTCACGACCCAGAACATTTCCTTGTTCACGAGTCCGGCGAATTGTGATAGCATTGGTGTGCCATATCGGCTTTTTAATTCAAACAGGTCGTCCACATACTCAGTGCTCTCAATTTGCCTGAATATGCAAAAATCTTGAAGAGTCAATTGAACAGCAACTTCCACGGCATTGAGTTGCAGGAAATGTACAACACTCTCTCGGAGTAGCTCTGGTGCCATTTCATCAGGTACTAATGTTTCACTAATCCCATTTGTCTTTAAATAGTATCTGGAGCTCAGACCGATACGTTCAGCCAGATTTTGCAATTGATCAGGCAAGCGGTGTTGTTTGATGATACCTCCCTGAGCTACCGACACCTCACACAATGAAAAATGTGAACTGGGGTCAGTGATGCCAAATTCCCGTAATGTAAGCATTACAACTTCTCTGGCAGTTGTTTCTTTGTGAACTAGTAAATACTTACAAGTTTGATCTGCTCTATATACTTTAAGAACATGTTCGGGATAATCTGAAGACTGATATTCATCGTAACATATTGATATTAAGTCAGGATTGCTGTGCGAATTATAAAATGAAGTACTGGTGGTACCTTTATTAAGGGATTCGGAATTAGAGAGAATACTATCGTCTGTATGGATACCATCATTAATTGTGTTTTTAGGAAGAATGTTCAGTTTCATTAAAGCTTTTTGTAATTTTTTATTTCCTAATGTCATATAACCCTTTTGAGGTTCCTTTTTGATGCTTAATGTTTGAGGTTTCTTGGTGGGGGATTGAATTACTGATGTTAATGTTATGGGGTCATCACTAAGAAGCTCCGCTGTGGACAAACGGGCTCGAGGGTCAGTTTGCCAGCGAACCATATTGGCACATCCTCTCTGTCTTGGTGAATTCTCTGGCATTAAAAGCATTTGCTTAAATGCTAATAAATTACTTTTCACTGTGATGCTTAAATGAGTGGATCCTGTGATTATTTCCATTGCCTTCGCATGGCTTACATGTTGGAAAGATTGGCCATTAATTTCCAGAACTTGGTCACCTCTTTTCAAACCAACTTCTTCAGCCTTAGAGTGCTTTTCAACTTTCAGGATAAAAATGCCATATCCTCTTTCATATCCACCCAAAATAGAGAAGTTCAAAGGCTCATCTCGTGAGGACCGTGACAATATTACACTTCTAGTCCTTGCTTTAGCTGAACACGCAATATTTAGTAGTCTCAATTGGCTCTCCATTTTTTCGCGCTCAAGCGCCATCTCAAAGTTTTCTAGGAATTCCATCATAGTCGGATCTGTCTCAAAGTCTGTAAAATGATTATTGACCCAAAGTAACACAACTCTAGTCACCTTATCTCTCACAGATGGCTCAGAGAACCAGGCTAGCAGCTGTTTAGCTACGACTAGAGGACCTTCGATGAAAGTTCTATGGGTCAGAAGAAAGTCTTCAACATATGTGGAATCCCTAGAATTATCTTCAACCAATTGGAGCATCAAATGTTCAGGTGTACCTCTAATAACCACATGTCCTTGTTGATGCCCCGATTCTCCAGCTGCACCTCTGAACTCTGTGACTAATACAACAACTCCATTTTCATTCTCATGGCGTCTGATATTTTCTTCGCCTTGATGCAAAATTCTATAATAATCAGATTGTGTGATACAAACAAACTGGCAATCATCACATCTAGTAGTCATAACTCCTCTGTGGTACAATTTTTCAAGAGTTGCTTCAGCCATTCCAAAGCTATCGCCAACATTGAGATGTTCAATCTCACCATTTTGATGTTCAATACCGACTTGGCCGTTAACAAGCACAGACCAAGAGTCATGTTCTTCACCATCATTCATAACAACTGTGCCAGCTTTTTCAACTACTGCAAACACCATCACTGCACAGAGTGCTCTACGTACTGTTAAAGTCATGTTGGTAAATGCTTTCAAATGCTGAGTAAACTCCAGGAGTATTTCAATATCTTCATCAGTCCTCTCACTTGGATCCTTTTCGAGGCATTCTCTGACAGCATCCCGTACAGTCAGACTATCCATGCTCTCTTCCAAATCTTCTTCTTCATCAGAATCAACTATTGATTCGAGGAGACCAGAGAGGTCAACCTCCATGTCCATGTCCAAAGAACTGTGGACCGAAGTCATGGTGTCGCTCCCACTGTAAGCTGAGCTCGTATCACTCGCGTTGGAACACTTTAGCGTGTGGGGGTACAGCTCCGGACTGTGACGGCCACCACGCCCCCCTCTCAACATTGTGAAGGTTCTAGCCTCTCCGGATGACTTCCAGTCTGAAAGCGAAGGTACAAATTTTCATTTATCTACACATTACCAAAACCCGTATATCACAGAAAAAAACAAATCTAAACGGATATAATAACAATATTTAAAATAAATATGGAAGGAATTTTAAAATGTTTTTCAAAGGCATCCTTTGCGGTTTTATCGAAAATAATTGTATTAAATATTACACGTCAAAATAGCAACAACATTATAAATAAAAGAATAGTTCTGTTACACGCAAATTTGCACATTATCTCGTAATTGGGGAAATGAGAATTAATTTCTTACATTGCGTAGTCGTGTTGCTAAGCGTTACACTCCGTGTTACGAAGATATTGACATCACATTGTGGGCAAACAATTATAAACACCCATAAATATAAACTTCGTGCATTACAAACTGCGGGAACAAGTAAATAAATTCAAAACCTTCACAATTTCTATTTATTTTGCATTCATGGCGGAACTGTCAGTGCTTCCATGTTGCTTTCTAATTAGTCTTCGACCAACGGATAGCTGCTGGGTATGTTTAACTTCACAATAACTGTGCAAAATAAGGTATGTGTCGAATTGTTATTTTACAAAGAAAAATATTTAATATTTTGAAAACTAAGTAGATACCAAAAAATTTAGAAAGCTACTTTCCCGACGTATCTACACTGGCTACAGATAATAATTTAGTCAGGCAGTGCTTTGCTTGTTATTATGTAATTGCAGGTAAAATATTTTATGCCTATATTTTTAAGAAGTCTTAAGTAAATGTATTATTTGATATTTTTATTTTTAGTGCTGATGTAGGCTTAAAATTGATATATATTTTTATTATAACAATATTAATTAATTAAGCTACAGCCCTTTATTTTATTATGTAAACACTCGACAGTTGTTGAAATAATTATTAGTCAACAAAACTATTACATTAATATACTCTTTGATATATATAGTTGGAACTATTATTCTACAGAGTTTTTATTATATACCAAAATTTAACTTGTATTAATGTAAATTTTAATATTGTCTATGAAAAAATTATATTGATCATCGACTTCATTTATCATGAACGCACCTATAACATTGAAGATACAAATTACTTTTTCCGCTTCTGAAACGTAGGCCATTTCTAATAATAGTTTTTGCTTAAAAAGTCATATATAGTTTAATTAAAGTAATTCCAAAAAAAATCTTCCAATTTATGGTGTTTGTTATTTTATTTCATGGTTTCTTAAAAATATTTTAAAATTAAAAGTACATAAATGATCTCTCTGAACATTTTTATATCTCCATCTATTTTCAGAAATAGGTACTTTTGAGTGCTGGCGTTTTCGCAGCAAAACCAGTGATGATATCTTTTACTGGATACCTTTTGTAAATTGGTCGTTTGTCGTGGAAGAAAAAGTCGCAAAAATATACAATCATTGTTGTGAAAGTTCAAACCTTCAAAATAATTTCGTGCATTGCGATAAAATGCGTCTCGTTTCACTGTCTGAATCGAAACGGATGGTGAACGATGGCGAGAATACAGTGATAGATTTTTGGTGTTGAAAATTTGCTCTGTGTCATCGCCTTTAGTTTTCGTATACATCAAAGAAGGACATATACTATTTCGTTTCGCAATTTTACGTGTTATTACTATAAAAACTAAAACTATCTCGCCTCTAATTATCGGAAAATTATATTGTCATCGAATGACCGGCTGATATTACACGAGGCTTGTATGTATATGCGACTCCTACCTTCTGGTGTTCGTGACACGCCTCAGAAACTGAAACTGATTTTGTGAATGGAATTGTTCTGTTTTATTATTGTGTCATTTTAGTGATAAAGTTCTCGTAAAATTACGTAACTGTTGTGGAATCTTGAAGTGTATAAAGAATGGCCTGAGTGTGACCACTCCGTATCGTCATGAGTGACGAAGGAATGTTTGTTTAGGCTGTAATCTTTTGCTGCGACCTTACTAGAAGTGCGCTTTCGTCTCACCAACTGAGCTGGATCATGACTCTTTCGGAATCAAAACAAGTTTTGCATTGATCGCTGTCGACTTATTGTCATTTGGGATACTTTTATATGCTATTTAGCAAAATGTCTTCGGGAACGTTTGTGGATAGAATTGATCCATTCGCCAAGCGATCATTGAAGAAAAAGACGAAGAAGTCTCAGGGCTCCTCTCGGTATCGCAACACCCAGGATGTCGAGCTGCAGGCGCTGCCGCTTCTCAAAGGTTAGTTCTGTCACCTGTAAACATGTCATACCTATATAGTAATATCACATAACAGTAATAAATATAAGTACAAAATGTTATATACATTGTATCTCTATATGTAAAAAAAAATACCTGATCTTTTTTCTTATTAAGTGGTTATTATTTTCAAAGGCTAGCAGGAACCATCCAATCATATTTTTATCATGATATAACAGTATTGTACACTTTAAATAAAACATTGTTATTTATCAATTTTTATTGTTGGCACAAATAGATGTCTTAACTGTCTGACCTCTCTTTGGCGTATCTAGCACTCTAATGTAATAATTGAACACAATGATGTAGCCAGATAATCCAAAAGTGGTAACAATAACATGAGAACTGAAAATTAAATGACAATTATTGTAATTAATCATTATGCCGTCATAAATTCTATGGGCAATATAATTAATATTTTAATTAAGGTATGTATAATTTCATTCACTTCATGGCAAAGTCTTGTTTAGTTGATAAAATCCTTTATAGTGTTCAAGTGTGTGAGCTTGTATATTCAGTTAATGATGTTGCTTAGAGTTTAATTGTCAAAAATGTGACCTGTGGTCAACCACACTCTAGACGGCAATGCTACCACATCAAAAAGACTTAAGAATGGTTAAACAGCTAAGTGAGTTACAAGAATATTGTATACATTGAAATTGTATTTTTAATATGTGTTTATTAATTGTAATTTTTAAATGTTGACACTTAATAAAATGTACTGTAAATTAAATAAAAATACATGTTATGAGTAATCCAAGATTTCCCTATTAAGAATGTCTACTGTAAGTTATGTAACCAGAGCCAGGTGTGAGCTACTCAGGCTTGAGATGGAAGATTCAGTGTGACCCAAGGACCCAGTGGATCCATTACAGGTACCAACAGTTAATAGTAGACTTGGCCATGACCCCTTAGGCTTGAGAGAGGACTCAATGGGACCCAAAGACTCCATGGATGATAATTCAATAATAAGGCTTAATCAATCTTTATTGGTGTGATTGTAGGTGTTACATGAAATGATTACACTTGTTAAATAAAATACAAATTCACCACATAATTGATGTAATAATTATATAAGTGATTAAAACAAAAAGGCCTCACCTCCATCACACATAAGAGTCTAGAAAATGTGTTAAATTTAAAATATTTTAACTGTTATTGTCTGTTTATTTCTTAAGACATCAATAATATGTACATATGTTACTTCAGGCTTGTCATGAGAAAAAAAGTAAGCAAAATGTGATTTCTTGAAGTATCCATTATATTGTATAAAATGAAATTAGCTACACAGTGATTATTCATCCACCCTAGGAGGGTAGAGATCTTGAGGGAAATTTGTAAAATTTGTATCATGTACCCTCTTTAATCTTAACAACACATTAAGACACTAACATTTCATAGATACAGTGTTGTGTTCATTAACATTTCCTTTAAAATGATTATAATGATAAACTTTTTTGGTATGTATCTATATCTTTCATTTTAACAATATCCCAGCAAATATGAAAATTCAATTTGTCTTATGTTGACTGGAAGTGGCTTCATTTTAATGGACCATGTGCCCTATTTTTTCGCATAGCCCATCTTTCATAGATTACATTGATGTATTATATAGCTTAAATTCTAATAGCCATATCAGGTTAATATAAATATTTACTTCAATCTCATTGTTAACCTTGTGCATATGTGAATTGAATTCTCAACACAATACATTTATTGCTGGTTGAAAGATGCATTATAATAAGGAGGTTGATTTTTTCACACTTTATCAATACTAATGTATTATTAAAATTTTCAGCATTTAAATAAGTAATCTGTGAAGTTTTACAGGGACCAAATGGATACTATGAAGTGTAAATATAGCCTTCAGAAGAATTTTATTATGTTTATCTTTCTCACCTTTTAAATGTGTGGTTTTGGTCTACAATTAACACTCATTTGAGCTATAAATAGTCCATAATCAGTTAGATAATATGACATAATAGATAATTAAATTTATTCAATATACTATTTTTGCCATTACTGAAACATTCAAGGACTAAATTAAAAAGTTAATGGACATAAATTATACATACATACATTACAGACTTCACTTGTTACAATGTAAAAAAAGTAAGACCACACTTGTAATTCCCTTGAGGTAGGCAGAGGAGTGGAGTACACTCCCACATTCTACTATTTATGTTTATGTCTCACTAGCATAAAGGAACTATGTATACCATAAAGGAACTTAAATTGTAAATGGATGAATAAACCTTAATACTGATTATATATTTTAATAAAGTTATCATTCTGATTATTGTGGACAGTGTAGTCAGTGGACTACAATAAATTAATATTAGTGTTATTCCAAAGAGTTCTGTAATTAGCATATATCTTTATTATTTGACTATATTTTAAAAAAAACTCCAGAAGATTTCATCTGTTATGTGTTATGTGTATCAGTTAATGAAGGATTCACACAAACTACTAATTTCAGGATAGTTTTATTTAGAAAGCTTAATAATGCTGTAGTGGGAGGTAAAGATAACTGTTAAAACATGGGGGTGTACTACATTCCTCTGTCTAACTCTTGTGGGATTAGAGCCGTAATGTTACGTGTCAAATTAAAATTTTGTTGTTATAGATATATTGCTTTAAATAACCTTTAAAAATCACTTAAGTTAAAGGCTTATTAAAAAAACTGCCTATTACAGATGTTCCGAGTGGTGAACAAGAGGAGCTATTCATTCGCAAATTGCGACAATGCTGTGTGGCATTTGACTTCATGGATCCAGTGGCAGATCTGAAGGGGAAGGAGATTAAACGGGCCACTCTCAATGAGCTCGTAGAGTACATCACTGGTGGCCGTGGGGTGCTCACTGAACCGGTCTACCCAGAGATTATTAAAATGGTAACTATTTGTTTTACATAGATATATAATTCTCTGAATACCAGTGTGCATGTATGAATAGAGTGATGAAAGTGATCTGTAAGGGTAGAGGTATTTGGCGCATGATAGGCGTGGGATAGGCAGAGAGATACCGTATGTGGAACTCTAGTTAACTTCGTCAGCCTATTCCAGTCCACTCCTGAATATAAGCCCCCTTTAGGGATTATGCCGACAACCCCCACGCTGAGCGTGCGGGTTGGGGATCGCAGAACATGCCTTCTCGCAACGCCTGCGCGGCTGCCCATACGCGGCCAGGGCGCTCAGCGGCGCCTAGGCAGGTCGCACCATACCGCGATCTGTCAGCGCCGGGTTTAGTCTCGTCTCACGACACCTTAAATCGATACGTGTCGGGAGAAGAGACTTTGTTGTATGTAGAACGTGTTCTTCCTCCGCCCTAACGTAAGAAGTATTTTCCCGAAGAGGTAGGCAGAGATTGTAGTACGAATTGTTGTATTTGCATGCATGTAGGTTGCACTGAGTAACAATCAATACAAATCTCTTCATTTTGCTCAAAATGCTATTTGCCTTTTTTGACTCTAGCAACGATCTATCTATCACTGATGACAGTAATATTTATACATAACGGTATATATAAATTGATATACAGAGATCTTACTACTGTATGTAGAAAAACCAAATCAGGTATATAAGGAATCTAATATTTGGCATTTTGTATTCTCTGCCTGTCTTGTAGGGTCTATCATGGTGCAATATAATAATTGTATACATAGTTTACTTTTTAAGTTGGATATAAAAGCAATAGTTAAATTCACATTTTAGTCATTGACAATCAAATTAGTTTGCTTGAATACAATTAATAATAATTCAAAATTAATGCATTAAATCTCTTAATATTTTTTTATCAGAATGTTAGCCATAACGCCTCAGGGGAGGCCTACGTCGCGCTGTGGAATGGCAATAGGCTGATGATGATGTTGGTGGTACTAAGAAAATTTAATAGATAGGGATACTTGACCCTCAGTACTTTCTGCCTAGTCTGTGAGATACCTGGATGTGTTTCCGTAATCATATTTACAATACTATCGAACAGTACTTTTTAACACTGCATACATCAGTCCCTTATCACGTTGAAACATGTGATTATGTGTAACATTCATTAATAAGTTGTTTAAATACAAACGTAATATGTTGTGATTGGAATGTAGTGATAAGAATGTTTATGTATAAATCACGAATGCAATCATAGCTCTGATGTGCTGTTGTATTGTAAATTATATCAACTCAAGTAACAATGATAGCAATGAGGTCTTAACCGAGATCTTTGATCACAAGTGGCAAATTGCCCTTGGAGTTTATGTGCTTCCTGTGATGTCTTAGGCAGTTCAGTGTACAGATGTACATTTGTACATTGTAAAGTTTCAATAGTTGTGACTTGTTTGGGACCCTTAGGTTTATTTGAATTTTGTATGATAAATGCTTTAATCTCTAACTTTTATTTTGTTTAATTGTGAACCACTGGACATTATTGGAACACAAATATGCCAGTTGCCGTATAAGTTATGCCACATTGTTTTTTTTAGAATGAAATGCATTGCTATTGCTTAAGATACTCAACTTTGACCCCTACACTAAGAGATTTGCATGTACGGAAAACTGTCGTCATCATTTTATGGAGCAAGAATATATAGTGTATATTTCAAATTATATATTTTTTGTAACTTTTGTCCCATTAGTACTTATAATAATTTCGGGAATCACAGATGTGATGTTATGTTAAACATTTTTTGTATGTTTTAAAGTTAGTGTTCTGTTACATATGTTTATTCCATATAAGTTACAGAATATGATACAACATGTGGCATCAGTAAGTAGTCTCAAAATACAGACATGCAAGTTACAGAAAATAAAAAACCCACAGTTTTATATAATTATGAGGAAGGTAAAGTTAATAAGTTAGGAAAAGTAGAAAGATTAATAATAATGAGACAGATGGCAGTCACCACTGATTTTCATCATCATCATCTTCCCCACGCTGGGCGCGCGGGTCGAGGATCGCAGAGCACAGCCTCTCGTCCAGCCTGCGCTGGTGCCCATAAGTGGCCAGGACGCTTGGCTGCGTCTTGGCAAACCGCGCCATATCGCGATCTGCAATCGCCCTGATTAGTCGCCTCTTACGACACTATCCTGCTGCCGGGCCGACAAATGTATCCTTACCTCGCCCCGACAAGGATCTGCTGTCTATTGCTTGCTTAAATGTTGTATGCAATGATCCTAAAGGCATCAGTGCTGAATGAAACCTGAGTGATATGTAATATATTATTTTATACATACAGCAACACCTAGATTGTGCAATGTAAACATTGATAGGCCATGAGCTGTGTGTTCAATGTCAAGTGTTACAAACAATTTTAATGTTTTATGTGTCATAAATATATGCAGTAGTCTTCCAAGCGACACTAGGCCAGTATGGCAGATTAGGGTCATAACCATGTCCCATGAGAGAGATGGTGTCCAACAGTGAAATAATAGAGGTGTTTGTGATGTTGTACAAGTATTTATTATGGTACAAAATTGGATATTTTTTAACTCTCTATCTAGATTTTTAGTTTATGATCATAAACAGAAGATACATATATATAAAGGTAGGTTATAAGTGAGATTGATACAGTCAGAATGCCCCAACTGCATTTTAGCTATTTTTAGCCTATTTGCATATTCGCAATTATAGAAATGTTAATCTACAATACCAGAGAGCGGCCTAAAAGTGTTTACACCATTTTTATGCTGCTCTAGTATTTTACAGGTTAGCACTTCTTAAGTTACGATATGCTAATAGGCGAAAAGTTGATAAAATTCAGTTAGGACTCTCTGGTTCTAGCAGCCTGAAATAATGTTTGTATGATATTTTATTCAAAGACTTGTACTCTGTTGTTAATTGAGATCAATTTCTTATATTGCTTATATGCTTGAACAAACACAAATGACTGTATATATTTCATATTCATGTTTCGTTATCAGCCGTAGATGGCTGGGTGCTTACTGTAGCAGAAGTGTTGTGTCATTTTACAAATTGTGCTCTTTCAGCATACAGTAATCTGAATAGGAAGGGTCAGATGTAAATATTCCACTCGCATAGTAATTTATATGAGATAATGCAAGCGTTATTTATTAT
>DWDU01000464.1:0-18879 GCA_018245575.1 Jemadia suekentonmiller | reverse complement strand
GCCATGCATCGGGCACATATCCAGACTCCGAGCCACTACTAGAAAATCTAAATTAGAACATTTTAGTAGTGCCCGACCCGGGGATCGAACCCAGGACCTCCCGATCGGCAGTCGCACTTGCAACCAACTCGACCAACGAGGCAGTCAAGGTTTCTAAGTCGAGGTTTCTAAATTTAAATATACTAAAAATAGATGTCAAGAATTAGTATCACCTATGTTTCAAACTGCAATAACATGACAAGCAAACAGATTCGATGTAATCATTTAAGAATTATTTTAGGTAAGTCTTTAGTTGATACATAAACACGTTTTTATAAATAAAGCACATGTAACACTCACCTACAAACGTAACATCATCCTCTAATTGCCGAAGTTTTATACACTCCCACGTGTCATGCGTTACGTTTACGTCCCACTACGAAATAGGTATTGCGTCTATTCCCATACACCGGGCACAAATATAGACTCGAGACACTACTAGAAAGTACAACTTAGAAAAGTGTAATATGTAGTTAGTTGCCAATCCGTGATTTGAATCCAGGGCCTCTCGATCGCCAGTCGCGCTTGCAACCACAAGACCAAAGAGACAATCATTTTGAGGCAGGCGAGTATAATCCTACTTTTTTTGGATATAATCAATGAAACGAAATCTGACATAATATTAAACCAAATTGTCATTGTCTGTTCTTTTATAACAACACTAGCTGTGCACACGACTTTGTCCGCGTGGTTTTTAACAAAAAAGTTATTGTTCAGTTTGCAAATTCTAAAATGAAAGTTACCCCTTATTACTGAAGCTATCTGCCAGTGAAAGTCCCGTCAAAATCGGTCCAGCTGTTCCAGTGATAAGCCGGAACAAACAGACAGACAGACAGACAAAAATAATAAAAAAAATTGTTTTGGTATATGTACCGTGTATACATACATAAGCATTTAGTAAAAAGCGGTTTTATTTTGTTTGTATTTCAATATTACAAACAGACACTCCAATTTTATTTATTATGCCATTATTTATATTGCCATACATTATGCCACTAAAGAAATAATCCGTCAAATCTACCAAGTATTTTAATCCTAAAATTTTTACCTCTAGCACAACGTAGGCGGATGCAATACTAAGTAAAATGTAATATCGAACTTATAATTACATTCGAGCAATTTAAAAATTCGTAACATAAACGACAAAATTACTTTTATAAATTGTCACTGGACAAGCCAAACATTACTGCGGACCAGTAAACGACAAATCTGAGCCATGAGCAATATAAGTCTGAGCCACCCACAATACGAATACGATCCCTGTAAGCCCACTCGTTTAATCTGCACCGTAGAGTTATTATTATTACGAGTATATCATCGGGCTTGACTCCTTGCGGAACTTGCACTATAAACAATTGTACGATAACCATTTTAAGAGTATATTTTAATTGTATGTATTTCGAATGTACATATGACGTAGCACAAAGCTTATAATCTCCGAAGAGGTAGGAGTGTAGTACATTTCATTTATTTTAATTGTATTCTACTGACTGCCTCGTTGGTCGTGTTGGTTGCAAGGGCGACTGCCGTTCAAGAGGTCCTGGGTTCGATTCCTGGGCGAGGCACTATAGAATTTTTTAATTTAGATTTTGTAATACTGGCTCGGAGTCTGTATTAGTGCCCGGTGCATGGCAATAGGTTCACCACCTATTGCATAGTGGGACGTAAACGTAACTGGTGAAAGGTGGGAGTGTACTACACTCCTCTGCTTACCTCTTCGGGGATAATAGGCATGTTACGTTTAATTGTATTCAAATTGCAAATGTACATTTCATTTATTTTAACTATACATTCTATTTATAAAAACAAAAATAAACAAAACAGAATGAGCCGTTAGATGACGCATTAAAAAATTATGTTAATTGTTGAATTTAAATACTATAGGATATAACAAACTGTTAGAACAGCAAAAACAGTTAAATACTCGAGCGATATATACAAAATTATTATCATTGATCCAGAATAACTAGTTTTTTTATCCTGAACCCTTGTGGACCTCTTGTGGAATTCACATATTAGGTGAGTTTCACTGAAACTGAAAACAGGATAGTTTCAAAAGCTCTATTCGCTAAATAAAATCATGTGAAAATTTAAAAAGTAAAGTTTATAGTTTTCCTAAATTCTGTCTTAATTGTAATATAAAAATAACATGAACGGTATTAAAATAACATGAAAGCGGCAAGTGGAAATATAACATTATCGACAGCCATTAGCATCCACGTATCAATATTTTATTATTGTAATTCTCAGGTCGTTGTCATTATAATTAAGAACATTAAAATTACCATAATCATAAGCAATGACCTCTCGTGATATTAAATTAAACATGCAATAAATACAGGAAAACTATTTATTAATACGACCACTAAGAAAAATCTATTTAAATGCTAGACCTGCGGGAATAGATTGTAGTGGTGAGGAATAATAGAAACTTCCAAGCATCATAATTTTATTATAGAATGTAATGTACCTACATAACATAACGTCTCTAATCTCCGAAGGGATAGGCAAAGGCAGGTAGTGCATTCCCATGTTTTACCAGTCACGATTTCGTCCCACTATGGAATAAGTGGGGAGCCTGTATCTTTCACCCGGCACAAATCTAGACTCCAAGCCACTACTAATAACTCTAAGTTAGAAAAATGCAATATAGTGCCCGACCCAGGAAACGAACCCAAGATCTTTCGATCAGTATTCGCGCTTGCATCCATTCGACCAGTAGCAATCACGTAATTATATTATAATTCAAATTCAAATTCAATAAAAAAATAAAAAAATCAGTGAGATATATGCGAAGTTATGGAATGATGATGTTCTGGTTTAGCCGCCTTAAAATTCGTCACTGACATATACCTTCTTCGTTAAATTAATTTTTCTACGTACAAAGAAGACCATGAATTCAAAAACCTATGTTATTTATTTAGCCAAGACCAAGTTCACTTTCCACGTGGATACAGCGTAAATTGATTTAGGTGCGCTTCGTAAACAATAAATCAATGCGTTATCTGTCCATATCGCCACTCTATTGTTTATGGTCGCGCGTATCATCTGTCATATTTCATAGACAGCACTCGTTTATTTATGCGCCACTAACGCCTTTTATTTATTACCTTATTATTGGGTACATGCAGTTTAATGGTTTCTCTTATTTTTATTACGCGGTCTTATTTGCATGTTATTTTAGTTGTCACTCTTTTGTGTCGTGACTTGTGTATATTGATACGATAAAAATGTTATATATAAATGTATACTTAACGCGTACATAATTTAATCATTGCCTTAAATTAGGTTATTTACGTGTTTGCTATACATGCTCATTCATTATAAAGATAGAAAATAAGTAATTAATTAAAGACCTACACGCATAAAATACGTTTTGACTGCCTCGTCGATCGTGTAGGTTACAAATGCGACTGCTGATCGCGAGGTTCTAGACTAAAATCCCAGGTCGGGCACTATTGGATTTTTGTAATTTAGATTTTCTAGTAAATCAATAACCGGCTAATCAATAACTGGTAAACCGGCTGGGAGTCTGGATTTGCGCCCTATATATGGCAATAGGTTCACCACCTTACCACCTATTACGTAGTAAGACGTAAACGTAACTGATGAAGTGTGAGAACGTAGATACTATACTCCTCTGCTTACCTCTTCGGAGATTACAGGCGTGATGTTACGTAATATGACAACAATTAAATTATACCTACATCTAATGGGAAATCCTTTATAATCTAAATTACAAACAAGAAAATAAAATAGGCGGTAGCGGAGAATATTATTTCCTTTAAATTCGATAAGTTCTTAGAGCAGACAAATACTGAATGGTTTTAATCGAAATATCAATTCCCAATAATGAAAAACCTTAGAAATGTCCTCTTTGTTATACTAGATGCCTATTCTTTATTTGGTCCGGAAGGAAAGGAACTCCGAAACTCCGAAAATGAGTTTTATCCACTGATCGCCTCTCGAGATATCAATCTGAAGTGCTTCTACAAACTTAAATCGATTCCACCCCGTGATTACGATTCCAATTCGATTTTTGATAGAATTTTTACATTTGCCGAACACTCCACGCTCCAAATCGACATTCAAATAAAATTCCCTTTAAAGTAATGCTATGTACACACTAATTTCCGTCGCGAGTCTACGTGATTCACATAAATTGATTCCGGACATCGAAGAAGAGAATTCGTTAAAGCGTTGAGCAAACGTTTGGATTCATCAGCGCCTTGCCTACGGTACCTAATTTGAATTCGACGGCAAGCGGCGTTCTTATGAGTAATTATTTAGGAAATCACGAACGATGAATGTTTTGTACAATATTTTAGCATGTTGAACTGAACTGTGAGCGCCATCTATCGGCAGAAGTACCGAGTTACATGACATCCGCGCTCCCCGCACCGTTCACGCCGCGCACCCTAAGCTACAGTCACTCGGTCGGTCTAGCCGGTCAGTCCCTCTCCGCACACCGTGACAGTTAAACGTGTTATAAGAAATATACATACGTGTTCGCCGACATTATTGTTTCAAACAATCGCTCAGCTGATCGGTGACTACTTCATTATAAGAAAAAGTGTAACTAACCACACGTTTAAGATATTCTTTAGAAAATCTCTGTGAAGACTATTGTCGTGTCATTGAAAAAGTAGTCTCAGTCGAATATAAAAATATACGCGTCGCACAGAACGGTTCCAACGCGTGTGACTGATCGATACTTTTAAATGATAACATGGATTCAATTAGGTGTTGTTTGAGAAGACGGTGAGAGGATCAGTGCATAGGAGATTGTTTGTGTTGTGCGTTGGACGGCGATTGGCGGTCGGCGAGCAGTGCGAAGCGGTGAGTTATCGGATATCGATTTGACGTATTTACGCGATGGTGATAAGGTCAGGATTTGTTTTGAGCCGATAAGTAGCGTTGGACAGATAGGACGCTGAATATAAGGCAATGCACAATGCAGGCATAGCACTCGATGAAAACACTATTCGAAACCGGACTTGAAAATAAAAATCGGCCCGCGTTATCTTCCTGTAAAGTGAACTAATAATAGTTAGTAAAATTATATTTCTAAAAGTATATTGTTACTAGTGTAATCGTTGCACAAAACTAAATTTATAATTCCTCAATTATTTTTCTAGTTAAGTAAATTTTTCCTCAATAGTGTTTTAAATATATTCTTGTCAAAATATTTGTACACGAATGTATCAAAAAATGAAAAGATGAAGTATCGGAGAATAAGACAAATATTGGTATGTTCGTAGGGTCGTCCAAGTATAGGCTTCTGGGATCATTAATATGATGGATTTACGATGGGTGTAAATTTATGCAATTAACAACACGATACTCTTGCGGGCTGAATCATACCACCTATTGTACCACGGGTACTGTGTCATGAGAGTATTTTTTTAAATATATAAATATTTATTTTGCATTATATTGTTATTAATTTGTAATTATTAAACTACAACTATTTAAAAATGTAAGGTAATTTTTTGGTATTGTTTTAGTAGGTAGGATTTTTTTATCGCTGCGGTTAGAGCTAAATATTTTGGTGTTTTCCAGAGATTTTTTGGAACTATAAATACAGTATTATATTGATATCCGTGTTTTAACTAAGACAATTAATTAAAACGAAAATTCGAATATTATAAGTTTATCTGTAATCGTGAAACTTATTTTAATTGAATCTGTACTATGATAGCAAATCAAAGTTAAAGTATATGATAAAGTATTTTGATTTTCTTCTCGAATACAATAGATGTAAGTTCAAATTAGGAAAAAATTATCATTAGAGAAAAAATACTTAATTATCTATAGAAACTTATCTATAATAATAATAATAATAATACATAAAAACAGCTAAACTATTCTGTATAAAATTTAATGATGCTTTGTTTCGTTGTAATAAATTCCAAGTAGCGATACAATATATAGTAGGTACAGAAGAATATGAATATACACGAGCTTCAGTAAATGCAAAATAATGTAACCGTAGTTAATGTTCCGTGTTTTTTAAAATTGAAGCATAATAATAAGTTGTAGCCGCGACATACGTTTGAGAAAAGAAAATAAATTCGTCTGCGGCAGGACGTCGCCCCTGAGCGCTCGGAGGCAACGCACTTGCCACCTGAGCGAGGGGCGCATTAGCATATATATAACTAGCTTCATATCTCTTTACATATTTACGGATATTTCTCTATCTGTCAAGTTATTTTTAACATTTGCAACGACTAATGATTATGTACATTACCATGTATAATACCTACACAATTTTCTAGCATGAAAGGGCGATTTTTAAATATATATAAATATATATTAAATATATATAATTTTCTAGCATGAAAGGGCGATTTTTAAATATATAAAATATATAAATATATATATAGACATATATATACATATATATGTATATTCATTCATACATTCAGCTAATTGTTAAAATGTAATCGAAAGGGAGATGGATTATATTTGTTACAATGTTTCTGTGATATCGTAAAGAAGAGCTATTGTGTTTGCGGCTTTCTAACTTTCGTCCTTTCCTTCTAAAAATGTAGTAAAATAAATGAATGAGCAAATTAATAAATGAGTTTATAAACCTTATAAAGAAACTGTCAACGGACGAAGTGAATGCGTGATGTTAATATTAAAGATTTATTTCCGTGGATGTTTTTCCATTGTTGGGCTTTGTAGATTTAATATTTATTTAAGTTTAATTTTTATATGCAACGCTAACACATTGGTATATATGTAAGTTAGTTGTTAGTAGTAGAATAAGAAATAATAAATAAATTTTGCTGCTCCACTTTTATTGGAATTAATTCAGCCTTTATCATCATAGTCATACAGGAATATATTACAGTAACTCAATCAAGAACATCTGATTCCAAAATAGACGGTACGTGCTGTATGGTAATTAAACAACGAATGAATAAATAATTCACTGGCCCGTTCGTCCAATAGTTAGGGAATCTGACTGCTGAGCCGGAGGTGGTAGGTTCGATTCCACATTTATAAACTTACGGATAAACTTAATAGGCTATGTATAGAAATGTATGAAATGAAATTTATATCTGCGTTAATTTATAATGTCTCAATACGTACATATACACATAAATAATGTTAAATAGATACAAAATGAACAGACATTATACTCATCACACAGATATATGTCCTGGGTAGAAATTATACCTGCGGTGTCCAGCTCAGCGAGAGCCGCTAAACACTACTCCGTTAGAGCAGGCGATGCTAGGAATGGGCAGTCTGTATGATGTACATTTTACATACATTATTAATGAGGTGTTCTATCGCCGTAAGAGAAAGAAATGTTTGTTTAATATTACAGAGGGATTATGTTAACGAAGAAAGGAATGTAACGAAGAAACCCCAATGTATTTATTTATTATTTGAATGTAAGGGAACATATATAATTTAAAAATTTCGTGTTAACAATTCAAATTTATCATTTAAATATGAGCCGATCCGGAAACCGAATCCGGAACAACCTGCACGGCAAGCCAGGATATTGACCCATAGGATCAAATTGATATTTATCTTGTTGGTATATCTTGATAGATATACCTACTATATAGCTGTACCAACTTTAAATTGAATTTAATAATAGTATTAAATATAGCATAAGCGAAAATTTCACTTATCCGTGTACAAGTGAGCTTTGCATACACAAGCTAACCGTAGGGCTGAGCCGGCGGGAACCGATGTACTCTCTCATTAGCAAGTCGAAAATAGCGCGCCTTGAGTCACTGCGCGATTACTGCCACTTTCCGTAAACTTCTTCCTGCCAATACTAGCTTGTAGGGGAGCTATGTTCACTTACAAACTGAGTAATATCTGAGGACACTCAATACTCGCTGGAGCGGTTAGAAATTTCTAGTAGTGGCTTAGAGTCTAAATTTGTGGCCAGCGTATGACAATAGGCTCACTTCCTGTTCCATAGCGGGATGTAAACGTAACTGGTGAAATGTAGGAGTGTACTACACTACGTCTACCTCTTCGAGGGTTACAGGCGTGATGTTAAGTTAAAAGTAGACAAACGACATAATTACAGGACCAACAGCGTATGAGGCGTAAGTTGAATGGCATGACTGTTGTGCAAATAAGTTCAATGATGGTTGGGCCATTACTACACGGACAATAGAACGGTGGCCGGATCGTCGGACGTGAACCGGAATGTGGAGTGCCTGAACAGGTACGGGTGAAGACCCAACACGAGCGTCACACCGCACGTAAATACTGCAATATGAAAATATCTACTGAATGGTCTCTATAATTAACCCAGTTATCAATGGCACCACCTCTCAGCTTCATGCCCGCACTAGAGCGTGAAGGAACCTTTAGACGTAAATTGGGTTATTAATGCTAAACGAATCAAATACGAACGCTCTATATAGCTGTGATGATGCAATATTGATAGGAAGAACAGATACAATACAGATCTGTTTTATTTTCGTACGAATAAAGTATCAAGTAGACGTATGTGACTTACTATACCGATTTTATAAAGTTGATGTATTTAAACACGTACTTTTGGGACACAATGGCAATAACTTATTAATTAATGATCGCAGTGCCATTTCATAGTTTACAATATCAAAGTAAAGTTGTTAGTTCCCAGACATCCCTCTCTATCTATCCCGCTTCAAATTGTGTGTATCGAGAGCAACGGTAAATTCGCAGCCGCCAGAATAATAAACAAGAGCGAACTAAAGCTACTAAAATACAGCTAAATTACATACAAACTATTGCAATAACATTAACATATAAATATTAGTGTGCCAATGAAACATACACACATACATAACGCGCTATGAATATAAATCACACTTTTTTATGAACGCCGTTAAAATATGAAACGGTTCCCGAAGTTATTTCAGCTGCTGCGAATTAGCTTGGATTATTGTTTTATTTGAATTAGGAAAGCAGATAATGGCACGTGCAGATGGAACCCAATTTAGTCGTCAGCATAAACAGAGTATATATCTATTCCTGACTTCAAATACCAGTTCTCTCTGATTGTATAGTGGGCTTAATACCCATCTGCTAGTCCCATAAAAGAAAAAAACGCCACCGAAGCAGAATTGTTTATACACTAATATTAGTATCGCGGCGATTAATTTATTGCGTTAAATAGAGCCTATAAAAATATAAGACTTATAATTTCAATCTAGTTAAAGCGTAGCAATAAAAATACTATTTATATCGCTGTTTATTTACGGAGCATTACGTGAATAAGTATATTATAGAACATTGAGAACAGCATAAGTGGTGATAAGCTTAGTTTTATTTTTAATTTAGCTCCCTTTCCCTACATTTGGAGTTCGAAGCTTGACACATACCTAAAACCATAAATGTTAGGTGCTTTTGTAAAGATGACTCGCTCGCTATAAGGGTGAAAGAAAGCCCCTTGAGGAAACCTAAACCATTCATAGGCCTTAACAATGACCTTAAAACTTCAGAGCAGGATTGATAAGTAATATCCTTAAACAGATTGAAAAATTAATAATTACATGTATGTTACCCCTGAAACTAGCTTTCACAAAAACTCGTTTACTACTTTAATACTTATTTATAAAATATATTGACTTTTCAAGCAATATTTGTACATTGAAATACAACTCTCAATAGAGCTTACGTCTTGGATATGTGTAACTTAAAATCTTGAGATCGAAATAGTCCCAAGAAAGCCAACGCAACGCATGGAATCTGCAGAGAAGCATTAACTTGCCCTCTAGACTGTTCGCGAATCCATTGAAGCGGGCACCGCACTCGGCAACATATGTTTGTTTTATATTTATCTTCATAACTAAACTAACAATATGTTTTACAGCGCGTAACGTCTTAAAATGTCAGCGAAGTTAATTATGGGGTCGTTTACCTCGCCTAATGGTGGTCCGCGGGTGGACCCGCCCAACAAATCCACCACGATACTTTAGTGCGCAATTTGTTCTATTGTGTTTGAACCTTACGGGGCCCAGAGTGGACTCAGAGTCGGATTCTAGAAGAGATTGCACATAATTAGGTCCTAGGCATACGCTCGGGACCTGCGCAGATCAACGTGATACATATATAAGAAATGTAATTTTAAATTAAATAAGTAACTGCCTACAGCCTATTTCACTGCCTAGCCTAACTTAAAATTGAAACAGTCGCTACTTAATGCCTTCTCATTTCACGTGGCCGCCATCTTCTGGGTCCTATCTCAAAGGTCGAAGATCTACAGACACCAGCGACATTTTCCCGCTACTCGTAGGTACTAGATTTGTGTCTAGATGCTTTGTGCCTTATTGTTAGTCTTACATTCTGAATATATTAAGTGGATGATATTTCATATTTGTTATGACAAAGTTACGTAGACTTATTTGAAAAATACTTCCGTTGCTTATATTATGTAGAAAATATTTGGGGTAAAAAAAGGAACCAACTTATAACAAAATAATGAAAAAATAACGCTCACGTACCTCACGCATCTGTAAAAAATGTAAGATATAAAAAAATATCATATAAGTGTGTCTTAATGCATAACAACGTCTTAAAATGTCACAGGCGTTAAATATGGGGTCGTTCGCAACGCGCGCGCACTCCGAACGACAATAATTCAATGTCACATATCGCTTAAAACGAAATGTATACGTTCGTGTACTACCCACAAAACACTAGCGAGTGTTTATTTTATTAATCACGTACTAATTCACCCAATTCACAAACTTTAAACATTTTACGCCAATTAAAATAAACGGTAAGAGTGCTTTATGATAAACACGCAGAGCGATTTATCGATTATTAGTGGAAACTTTATTTCACTATAGAAACATAACAAAACATTAGTCAATCCCATGTAATCGGCTCGCGAGAGCGATACGAGCACTCATCATTGCAACTTTAGTGAACATCAAAGTGTTTTTTGTAGGTCAACATCGCTGCGGGTTTTTTTTTATGGGGAACGAATGTAGTGTTGCGGGTACGAGAAATTCTGAATCAACGGTGTCTATTGAACATAGAGAAAAATTCACAGTGTACAGATCTACTCTCTAGACAACACCATAATTTAGTTTAACTTTAGATTGTACGTTAATCTTAATGCATTTGTATTATTAATTTCATCGTTCACACATTAGAGGGCGCCATTGGAATGTATAATAAGATTTATCTTGCAGGTTAGTAAGTAAAATTAAAAAAATCATTCACTGTGACTGTGATACGTAATTCTATTTTTTGTGTTTCTATTTCTATTAGCTTCATATTTATTTTATTCCTTATTTGCATATAAATACAACATCACGCCTGTAATCGCTGAAAGGGTAGGCAGAGGCACTCTTCTGCCCTTATTACACTCCCCTACTTCGCTTGTTAAATAATAAATGTGACACATAATCTGCCAGAAGCTAGTGTCAGGTTTTTAGGTGAAGCCATATCCAAGTGCACGTTGTAATCTATAAACAGAGTTATAATGAGAGATGGGCTAGCTGAGCACCTAATCATTCCTATAATGTTTACTCGATCACTCGAGCGTGTGGGTGTTGTATGGAAACATCTCATAAAGCAGTCTGGTGGGCGTGTAAACAATCCCATGGACTGTGGAAACCGTTAAACACTGCTTCATATTATCCAACACCTCCTAATTACAGGTAAAACGCATTTAATGTAATTAGTACCCATTTGGACGGATATAAAGGCGGGTTCGACGGACGCCACCGCAAACACTGGCGCGCTCAGGGCTGGCGACATTTTAATTGAACTTCAGTTGCTACTGTTACGTTTATATAACATTCTAATAGAATTGATTTGTATGTTGTAAACCCTATTATAATAGAATTTTATATGGATTGATTCACTTGTTTAACCAGTGTAACGTATGTGTATATATCGTAGACAGTTACATAAATAAACAAATATATTATGTAACAGATGTGCAAGATTTTAATTTATAATCGTCATTTTTAAATACTTCATATAATTATTAAATTTAAATATAAAAACATCCTTCTATTTGTAATATAATATTGTATAGATGTATTAGTTTTTATCTTTTAATGCGAATATTGCGTTTTTTTCGCACATTCTGTAATTACTTTTTTGCGTTCTTTCTTTCTTTCGATTTTTTAAGTCAAGGTGAGTATTAGCACACATCCTTATTCATTAAGCTACGAGTGTATAATAATATTCGAGCATAGCTTGCTAACAGCCCTACCAAGTCCGGACGCACTGTTCTAACAATGTGTTTCTTGTTCCGCGCCCATTTATTTGTGCGCGCATACATTTTTCATGGACACCGCACTGCATAGCTTAATGCTCCCACATAATAATGCGTAACGTATACCGAAATTTCCGGACGTCCTTAAATTGTGTCACTGGGATAAAAATTCATTATTTTAATGTACGAGCCAAGGTTTAAAAGATACTGAGGTGAAAAGACTCGGTCTTTCTTTCATTTTTCATTCAAGTTTTCGTGCCGCTTGCTCACAATCGGACAAACCTTTCGTAGCGACAGCGGGTTGCTAACGTTCAAATGCTTCTTTATAAATCAATTTGCCATAAACGCTTATTATTTTTAAGATCCTTTTTATAGGTTGAAAGAAATAAGTTCAATATGACAAAAGGGCTGAAAAAAATGGTAATGTAAACCATAACATTTGTTAAATAAATGTTTAATACTCACCTCTTTATTGAGAACATGGAGCTCGCTTAAATTTTTACGCGCTTTTTAAATTTTCAATTACCTACATCGTGAACTGACCGAAATTCCAGTAGTGGCCGAATGGGGCCCTGAATTTCAACTCCCAAACCCCTCATTCACAAAAGCCATGAAAAAGCTTGTTAACTTTGATGCGAGTTTAAAAAGTGTTCACATCCTCAAAGCTTTTTACGCTACCCCATAAATAAAGAATTTTTTTTAATGAATTGCCACGGTCGAAGCTGTGCCGATTTTCGTTGTATAGGCATGATACATTTCAGCTGTCATGGTTATGCCTTTGCAATTGCCTCTTAATAGACATAACTTACTTTACAGCAAACAATTACCGTAAATCATGACATGATTCATAATTGTTATATTAAATTGTTACATGGAATAAACATTGACCGTTCTGAACACACTGTCAACGTAAAAAATCAAAAGTTAAATTTTATCGAAGATTTATTACAATTGATGTTTATGCCTCAGTAAAAAGCAGTAATTGGAATGAATCCAGACTTTACATCAGTAACATTAATAATATAAAACAACACACATTGCGCTCCGATCCCAAAGTAGGCAGTGCCCGCTGATAATCATGCATACATTATACTAATATCCAAATACGTGATCACACTGATAATATAACACCTAGACAATCATATTTCACCCGGCCCAGGGTTCGTGCCCAGGACCCCTTGCTTGGCAGCCGCTATTGCGCCAGTAGACCAACGAGGCGACCATTCCCGTACACTTTCGAAGTAATATCGGCAGCGACACAGAAATAATACGTCGCACTAAATTTAGTGCCGTACCGAACACTGCCAGTCACGCGGCGGTAATTGAAACCCAATTGATGGAATGGAAAGCATGCCATCGGTGCCCACGCTTTCCACATTGTGATTTTATTTGCAGCTCGATTCATCGATGCCATTATAACATTACCAATATTGTAGAAACTGTAATAAATATGTTCGAATGGCCGTTATTATTCTGTAAGTTGTATTGTGATAATAGTATCTAATTTGCTCTCAATTTTATTGCCGAAATGTGTGGGGAAATCGTTCCTAGTTCGACTTATGTAAATGAATACCTACAAATTATTTGTTCAGTTGAAGGCGTGACTATTGAATAGTTAATCTGCAGGTTTGTCTAATATTTTATTTTAAAAACGAATGTACAATAATTTAATGTTATACTTACATGTTTTCCAACACGCACTTGGCCAACGTGGTAGATTATAGCCATAAGCCTTATCATTCAACACCCGTGTACAAGACGCGTGTTAAACTTAACACTGCATCAACAAGAGGGTTGATGGAGATATAAGCTTAATTTCTGCTAAAGTGGATTTCAATGTAATCATAGTGCATTGCACCGATACAAATTACCCGTCGGCCTTAGAAATGCAGGAGATGCATAGCATCTATTTCCCTCATTACGTACGCTATATAATGTCCAACAAGCCCACGTGACATGCGCCGCGTCCCCTGTCTTCGGGCGCGCCATTAACAATATTAACGAGAGGCTCGCCCGCTGGGCTACCGTCGCGAGCGTCGTCCATCAAATTATTTATACATACACCGCTCGCCTGCAGCCCACCCATCGCCCCCGCCAGCCCCGGTCCACCAGCGCGCTGTTATTGAATTTTTAAACTTTTTTATCGTCCGCCGATCCGATCACCTGCTTAATTTATAACTCACTCCCCAGATTCAGTCGGACTCCGTCCAAGTAGTAATGAATTCGAATTATTTATTAAGCAATCCGGGACTCGGTGTCCACCTTCGCTCATAGATTATTATTATGATTGCTTTTGAATTCGAACATGTTTTGGATCGGTCATTCGTGGTTGTTCGTGGTCTTTCATGTAACTTGGACGATTTAAAATATGTATTTAATATCGAGCAACAACTAAATAAATTTACGTCTTCAAAAAGTCATCTACTTGATAATCCTAAAAAAACCTCATTAAGTATGAAATTAATATTACTTTAAATTACAGCAATCTGAACTAACTAAAATTAAATTCTCGTGATAGTGACGTCACTGTATAATTGCCAGGTCATTAATCAAATTATAATCAATTTAATTGTATACTGCAACATGTGCACAGCAATCTTATTGAGTGATTACTGGCAAGTAATGTAAGCACTCGAGCGGGGTTTAGTCCACTTAACCCCTCGGCGATTCGAGCGCCTAATCTGACCCGGAGTGAGGAAGCTCCTAGCGTCGATGAACGAGGCTTTCAGATCGCACAACGATACATATTGTATCAAGATACGTGTCCACTTAACGCGTTTTACATGTAACAGTTATTTGAGATTTACGATTTGAATTTGAAACGTTACAGAAGCGTGCTCGTTGGATCGATTTGATGGTTACGATAATCCTTTTTTTATATCTTCATAACTTACTGACGGGCTCACTGTTGCTGCCACAAAGTATACCTATATCACAAAGTAAATTGATTTGAAAGAAATCCACATTACTTTTTATTGTTATTTCTAGATAGCAACCATAGCTTACGTAGTAATCAATTTGAATTAAAGTAATTTGATAAATGAACCACCCATACCACTTATATAGCTGCATTCAATCATAAATCCTTAAAAAATCTCATTACATTATCGATCATGCTGATGGCTGAGGCTGCGGCTGTAGTGATTACTCAGCCGATATCAGGTGTGGACGACAACATGCCTTAACAACAAGGAGTAACGACAGCGGTGACTTGCGCACTTTGTACTGTATATCGCACAACGAGACTGTTTACATAATACGTCCTCTGTATTACCTATCGCCGATTGCTCGTTGAACATCCAGCCACGTGTTGCGAGTTACGAACAATGCGCGTTTATAAATCTGACTGCGCTATAATAAACTTAATGACTAATAGATAATAGTGCGTCCGCCGAGCTATACAAAACAAACATCTCAGTCAGATCGCCCCCAACGCCAGCACCGCTCGCGGACATCTTTATGACGCTTAACACACTATATTGTGTTGAATATGTAAACGGAGTGTTCTTCATTCATTTGCCAATACGTAATACCATTCGCTTATAGACAGTAGCTAGTAACTGTAATCATAGCTCTGATATACTGCCTCGATTATGTTATCGTACTTTTCACATATAACTTACCGTTTAAAAAGTTTATACTGTTGGAAGTAAACACATTATACTTCCACGTTAAGGGGGATTGTATATTACTATCGTACCTTACCGCCCTCAAATGTTGTTATTATAGTTGTCTTACTCTACATTCTTATTTAATCTTTATACCTAATTCGCTTATCTAGAAACTGATCAGATCGGATGCGATACATTAATTTACATCTTACATATAACTAGGTCATATAATCTACATGTAAATGTAAATAATACTGTACGTGTAAAGAATACTGTAACAATTAATGTAAATACCTAGTCATTTTCATTTTAAAACGAATTCCTTAGTCAGAACTCTACACGCGTCTCAAGTAAGAACGTGAAGGGAAAAATCTGACGACACAATCGCGAGCGTCGGTAATAAGTGGTGTTCACATTGTTACAAATTCGGGCGCGATACGCTATCAGCGCTGGTAGGCAATATCAATAAATCATGCGGATAAGGCGTCCGTAATTAAACGGCCGTCATCGATCACAGATAGCGTCGACTCTACATGTGTAGCTGATAACCGAACGGACCATCCCTTGGTACACTTCAATACGACTACTTAACTACATTAAAGATTATTTCGCATACATTATACACGACCTTAATTGCTAATAATGCTAAAACTTCACTGATAATGCGCTTCTATTTGTATCGATAAGCAGCAAGCAGAGGAAAGACAAAGTCAGTGACAGAAATCTTTCTATCTCAGCCCTCCACATCATGACCTACCTAAAAACGAGTAGGTATTTGCTGTTTCTATAACATATGACTGACATTAGCCTTCTCATACTGAGATGATGATTACGATATTAGCAAAAATACACAGTAATAATACGTAATATCACGCCCGTAATGCCCGAAGAAGTAGGCAGACGAGTGTATTACACTCCCACCTTTCAACAATTACGTTTACGTCCCACTATAGCATAGGTGGTGAGTTACTACACAGTAATGAACTAGATAAACAGCAGTTAAATTAGATGGTTTCTATATTTAATTTCAGTATTCGCGACTGTACAAGTTCTGTCCGTCCACAGACCGAGCGACGGGTACACTGATAAAGAACATTTTCGTACGCGATGCGATACGATATCGGCTATCTCGCAATCTGGTACACGCCATACAGTGTAACGACACTCTATTACAAGTTTACGGCGTGTTTACCTCCATCGACAAATCTCCACGTTATATGTACAAGTCGCACTTAGACGCTCCCGCGATAAGCGCTTAAAGGTTGCCACACACGGACCTATAATTTATATTATGACATGATGACATATTGTAATATATTTTCTATAAAAACGCTATTATATAATTTATTATATAAGTTGTAAAAATATCTGAACAGGCATAGCAAGACACATCTTACTATAGCAAGACATTTAATATGCACGTGATGACGTAAAGAGTAGTACAGCTACCATCTGTAGTAGTTTTCTGAAGTACTTTTATAGTATAGCACAATATACTAAATATATATTATAACTCCGTCTGTGCCGACCTTAACGTCAGCCCTACTTACGATCGCGCAATGATAGCATTCTCACTATGTCATCTTGTTAATAATATAGTTGGTGAATATTTATCAAACTAAAAGCCTCCACAAAACCTGAAATATTTTTTTCCCGTCGAACACGCTGGATTAAAATTTAACAAAAATCCACTTTTGAATCCGAAAAAAAGAGCTCTTCATGTAATTAAATTCAATTGAATTTTAAACAGCCTCTGGACATTTCAAGTCGTCTCAATAAGTACACCGTCGTCGCACGCTTCCCGTTATTATGTGTTATGCTGTTTTTAATTCGAACGCATAAATGAAATGAGCACGGTGATGTCATCGTCTGAGAAAGTATACTCCTCGAGATATTTCTAGATGCGCCTGACGATTGGTTTTTGTCAACACAAAGGAGGATGCCACATGGGACTGGGATATTGCAAGGACAAGGGCCATACTGAGCCTCGTGACGGCCAACATGTGAATATTATGTATGAAGGCGCTAGAAACATAACGCGGTTTACGGAATTAACAATTAAAACCCGTCAATAAACTAAAGTATTGAACATTAACATAAAAGCTAAAAAGACCATGACGAGGTTCGAGATCATTCGAATCCACAATACCCAACATTATTGCTGGCGACAAATTGACAAACATGAAGACATGTTTTTGTAGTTACCTCTTACGGTTATAAAAAGGGACAATTTATTCTCGTGCCCGAGGCCACTGTTCAGTCCAGTTAGTATAATGAACCGGTCGAATGGATACCACGCTGGGCCATTACAATATTGTGATCATGTTTAAACAATTCTACATCGTCAGGGTAAACAAAAAGTTTCTCTTACATGCATATTGAGGAATAAGCGATACCGAAGCCTTTTTATATTTATTGTTAACTCGTGTATTTATTTTCTATGACGACAATATCTTCTCTGGCATAATTATAAGCGACTACAAATAAATAAATTTGTTAAATGGATTGAGATTATAAATCTTTAGCATGATTTCCGTTAAGCGATATTCAAAATTCTTGATAACTAATACTATTTCTACGGTGTATAAGAGAATAAGAATCCTTTATAATGCATCGTTACATGATATGAACTTAAGTTTTAAGGACAACAGGATTGAGAAATTATCAATATTTACTATTAGACGCAATTTATAGTTCGATATGACAATGTGTTATGGTTTTTAACATTTAACCTTCAAAAATAAATGTGTTATTATATGAACTCCCGTGCGAATTGCGAGTGAGATTTAAATTGAGAACGAATGTTAAACAAACGGATTGCAGGCACAAGTGGGAAGTTTCGCGGGAACGCGGCAAAAGAACGAAAGCGTTGAAAGTTTTTTTTTATAATAACCGCGCAACTACAATGCACAGCAATTGTGCTCTTCTGTTTGCGTAATACGTATTTGTTCTTTGTGCCGACTTTGAAAAGAGCAACGGCTTACGGAAATACACAATGTTCCTGCATACTTTCGACGCGAT
>DWDU01000463.1:0-18901 GCA_018245575.1 Jemadia suekentonmiller | reverse complement strand
TATCTCTGGATGCACACTGTTACAACGAGTGAGTTTATATATATATATATATACATACATACATACATACATATCTTCGCGCCAAGTCCCCTACGAGTGAGTTTATCCGGCGATAAATCTAATCTTTTTTATTAACACACTTCGTTGTTATACTGTACAGGTATATTATGTTATTGATCAGTAAACAATACAGCTTAAAAAATGCTACTAGTTTTAGTTTAAATTATTGTTGCATTAAAGCTAAAAGCCCAAAATAATTTATGATAAACATAACACTGACGAGTGCCACATCTAAAGATTTGGTCCCTTCAGTAGAGTTAAAGTTTTATTTACTTAAACGAGTTTCGCAAATTTCTACGAGTTTTATTGATAAGTGAAATTGCTATAGTATTGTTATTAACATTGCACATCAGGCTGTGGAAGGCCTACTTGATGGTCACATCGTCTCCCCGGCTGCGAGTTCGGAGCAGGTGGAGCTGATGACCAGATACAGAGACATCCACCTTCGAGTCCTAAAATTGCTTGAAGACATGCGGATGTACGGCCATGTGTGGACCACCAAACAGATCACATGCTGCCTCGCTGAATGTCGCGACGAGCTCAAATATAATATTGAGGCCATTGACTGCCTCATCAGAAATCACCTTATCAACATGCCCCAGGTATATTCATTAAAGCAATATTTATTTTGTTCCAGTTTATATTGTGTAATAACTTGAAATTAATTCATTTTTTTCCCAATTTTCTTTGTGCGTATTGCATTAATTTCACTCTAATACTGTGAATTCGATCTATCACTTAATTGAATGTTATATATAATTTTACAAATCAAGTGAATTGAAATACACAAATTTCACAGTACGACCTGGCGCTGGCGCATTTGATGGACAATGGCAACAACTACGTGGCGGTGGCTTTCGCCATGCAGCTCGTGCAATTGTACCTCGTAGATGACAGGAACAACATCCACGCCAGCGAAGCGGACTTCTACCACACCACTGAGACTCTAATAAGGATCATGTCGCATTCAAGAACTCCCCCAGAAGGTCTCGCTTCGCTCATCGAAGCGATCCGCATCAACCAGGATCCCAGCGCGTACCTAGGAGAACGCTCGCAGTTGGGACCCACCTCTCATATACATCAGGGCATCATGCAAGTGAGAGTAAGTTTCTTTTTAATTTTTATTGATTATATTTATTAAAAGTAATAAAACTTACCATTTACTTTACATTATTACGTCCTGTACGACGTAGATATGTACCTTGTATTTAAACTTCATTATAAAATGTGTATTGTTGTACAGGCTCGCGAATATGATGACCCTCAAGGCTTGCAAGAAAAAACGGAAAGTTTACTCAGAGAATGGCGTAACGTTCTGATGAGTCCCCTGACAGAGATTGAAATCGCACAAAATTTCAACATTTATGTGCACAGAATGAACATGAACGGCATTCTCAAGTCGGACGATTTGATCACAAGATTCTTCCGCATCGCCACGCAGATGTGCGTGCAGAATGTGTATCAGCTCATGGAAGAAGACAAAACAAATGCCCAAAATGTTTTTAAACGAGAAAGATATTACACCACATGTGATTCTTTTATCAAGCTTGTGTCGTTACTTATTAAAAACACAGCTGACAGTGGCAATCCCACCCCCAAATTGAACCTCCTAAACAAGGTAATCTTACATTTTAAATCAATTTACTGAATATCAGCTAACATATGACCTGCAGATTTTTACAGACCGTTGAGTTTTTTTTATTGGAAAATCAATGGAAGCCAGTTTCAAGATAAGTGATAAGCCAACATAGTAAAAAGATTAGTTGCACAGTCCAGGTTGCGCCGGATAGTATATGTTCATACTTAATTAGACATAGTCGTCGAACGGGGAGGCTCCTTTCATACACCCCAGTTTCAAACAATATATGTTGTATTTTAGTACATGAGTGCTCTTTAAATGCATTTAGTATACCATGGCACTGATTCAAAAAACGAATACATAGATAAAATTTGTGAACATCATTACTTAATACTAAGAACAGGAATGTGATGGAGTGAAGGAAAATTATTCCTTTTAGATTTTGGGCATCATTGCTGGCTGCTTGCTGCAAGACCACGAAGACCATGGCACGAACTTCCGGCAGCTGCCTTATCATAGGCTTCTTATTATCCTCTTCCTTGATATGAACATGGCTGAACCGGTACTGGAATCTATGAACTACCAGGTGATTACTGCTAAAAAATTTTGTTTACAAAAGAATACATTTTATTAATATGTATATGACACTACATTTGTAAATATGGATTTATTTTATTTACAACTGTGGATTTTAATTAAAATTTATAAACATATCTTTATATACTATATCTTTCAGGTCACTACTTTTGTATACTTCTACAGCAATGTGTCACAATATAGACGTATAAAAAGTATGTTAAAATAGATTTTATTTAAAATTGTTTTGGCAACATGTTGGTACTCGTTGGGCATACACGCGTATGTCAAAAATCTATGATGTCAGTTTTTTGTAAACATCTTTCAGCAAGGCGAGGCAAGGGCCTGTGAAAGAGATGTATATTGACATTGCAATAAGATCGTAATATTGTCTCGTTTGACTAAAGGTTCTGACTGCGTTCTGCCATGTTCTGCGCATTGTTCGGCCCACCGTGGCTCCAGGCTTCTGCTTCGCCTGGATCGAGACAGTCGCGCACCGTTCTTTCATCAATCGCATGCTCGCTGTCACACCTCAACAAAAGGTCAGTTGTTTACATCAGTGTTCTACATTTCCTTTGGTTTTCGTCTGTGCCACGTTATTGTTTTTATTTTGACCGATAAACTGAATGTCACTGGCGAATAGGGCTTGCCTTTTAATGAAGAAAAATATCTATGTGTGTAGAATCGTCTTTGTCTATACTGCCTCGTTGGCGGAATGGTTGCAACTGCTACTGCCCATCAAGAGATGTTGGGTTCGAATCCCGTGCCTTATCGGATTTTTCTAAATTAATTTTTTTTAGTACAAATTTCTAGTCTTAATATGTGCCACCATCTATTCCACAGTGTGGCGTAAAAGTAACGGCTGAAACGTAAAAATGTACTAAATTCCTCTGCCTACCTCTTCAGAGTGTACAGACGTAATGTTACGTGTTATCTTTAATGTTGTTCAGATTTAATTTCATAAAAATTATGTTAATGGCAATCTCGAAATAAAATAAATAGTTCTGAAATCGATGTACAAACTTTACACTTGCAACAACTCGACCAACGGGTCAGCCTGGACAAATTTGTATATTAAAAGAAAAGAACGTTGTTGAACGTAATTTTACCCGTGGAAAACTGTATGTAAATATGTTGCAGTTGAGGTTATGGCAGATTGAAATTCACAGTATTTCACAGTTCAGTTTTCAGTTTTCAATATTCACAGTATTTGATGAATTTAATTGAAGTAAACATTTTTGATCAATCAATGCATTTAACAAAATGTACCTATATAAGTAAAATAAATGAGTGGAAAAAATAGAGCAAACTAAACAAAAAAAACCAACCAAGCGTTTATTTATTTAAGGCTCACCAACGCACAGCACAGTATAAAAATCACTACAATAAAATACGCGCTTAATACTATTGTCAGTCGTATACCCGCAATTATAGGTGGGCGCGACATTCATAACAGATTGCATTTTTACATCATGAGATGCTAAGTATTATATTAATTTACATATAAATAGCTATAATAATTACATTTATTTAAAAAAGAGAAAATAAAATATCAATTACATTAATCAGTTTTAAATTATTAGTATGAATAAAACAAAACGTAGATTTTTACAATACAATTCTAAAGAGTAGTTTAATAATATCATGTCATATAATTTAATTAAATTAGTACAAATAAAATAGAAGTTTCTTAGATGCTATTACACAGTGTATTTTAATGATATTTTCAAATTTCAAGACCTTAATATGTGAATTAATTAGAGGTTCGTTATCATAAATTTTCTTCTGATGTCAGTCAACGTACTCCCAAATTCATCTAGTGTAGATTATTAGTATTATGTAGGTTCACAGATTGTCAGCTCATTGTATTCTCGTGAAAGTCTATTAATAGGAGAGTTAGAGCCAAGGTTGGTATTGCTGTGATTTAGCACAAAGGGTCTGAATTTTCCATGTCTAGGTATTCGTCTTGGTATGTTAAATTTAATTTAGATAAGAGATCAGGACAGTTAGAGGTACCATTTATTAGTTTGTTGATAAGTATTATGTAATGCAAGTGTCTACGTTTCTTTAAGAAAGTCATTTTAAAAAATTGTAGCCTACTGGCATAGTCAAGCAAAAATGGTTTCTTTTGCTGATAGGATAATATCCGCATAAATTAACAATAATGTATCATTTCAGGGCTGGGGCATGTACGCGACTTTAATATGTGACCTCTTCAAGTTCCTTGATCCGTTCTTAAGGAACACCGAGTTGAACCCACCCCTTATGATGCTCTACAAGGGTACTCTCAAGGTTTTGCTTATTCTTCTCCACGATTTCCCAGAGTTCCTATGCGACTACCATTACAGTTTCTGCGATGAAATTGCGCCTAATTGCATTCAGATGAGGAACCTGATCCTGTCCGCGTTCCCAAGGAACATGCGACTCCCTGATCCCTTCACACAAGACCTGAACGTCGATACTTTACCTGAAATAGCCCTGCCCCCTCGCGCCATGGTCAACTACGCGACTCTAATCCCGAACTCACAGTTCAAGAAGGACTTGGACGCGTATCTCAAAGTTCGAGCTCCAGTGACTTTCCTGTCTGAACTGCGAAGCAACATGCAGGTAAGATTCAACAAACGCGCAATTGTGCCATTCGCTTAAACTAATGTAAGCTCTCGGCACTCTAAGAAAATGAAGGCCAGGTTTAACTAGAAGTTTTTGTCATTTTATAAACTGGCATAAATTTTCTTGACACTGATGTTATTAATATTCGTTGTCTTGTGATTTTGTATGGTGTATTTGTAAATTTAAATGGTATTCCTACGCTAATTTTCATAAAGATAATATTTTTTATAACTAATACGTACCAATATGTAGTATGTTCTCGTCTACTACTTTACATTGTATATATATGCAATTGCATTTTTAATTAAAAATAACGATATATTATTATTTTTAATATTATTTCTTTTCATTTTTTGCTATTCCTGGATCACAAAATATTGTTTTACTTTAAAATATTGTTGACCGTGATACGTATGGGGAATTTAAGTTTTTTTCCGGCCATTTCTATAATGTAATTGACGTAATTTATTTATGTAAAGACTTCTACCATTTATTTTTTCGTAAAATGTTATGGCCTTAAAAAAACAAGATGTCGCATACACGTAATCATTAGTTAGTTACAATATTATATATTGGTGCTGAAAACGGACGTTGAGGTAATGTTAATTTTTGTTCTTGTTTTTGCTCTCATTGAAGGCCACATATAGTAGCGTATGTATATCTTTTCATACTAGTTTTCATTGTATTCTTATGAAAAAAGAATTCCACTTGTACGGTTACTTAAATAAATCATTTTCACATTTCTATTCTCAATTATATTCCTCTAATTTGATCTCTTATATTTAAAACTGGTCAATATTTTTGACTTAGAGAACGAAGAAATTATCTGTTATGAAACAAATGTTAAATATACACTTTGTAAACAGGTTTTGAACGAGCCTGGCCGCAGGTACAACCACCACTTACTGAACGCTGTAGTGCTCTATGTGGGCACTCAGAGCATTCAGCATATTCGCACGAAGGGCCAAATGCCGAACATGACCACAATAGCGCATTCCGCTCACATGGATATATTCCAGAATTTCACAGTTGACTTTGATTACGAGGGAAGGTGAGATCAACAATTTTTTTACCGAACTTTCAATCCAATTTGAATGCACAGTCAAATCACAAAAAAAAAACATTTTACCCATATTAGTATGTCTGGTTTATGGATAGACATGTCTGGCATTCGGTGTTCCGCGTGCGTCGTATAGAGTCCAAACCAACGTGTTGACTCACAGCGAAGTTACATTATGCTCTTCTAGCATTTTTTTTGTAAACCAACTCTCGGCACTGTATATATAAACGAGCTCAACTAGTGCTCATCTATTACCTACCATGAAATTTGAACGAGCGTGTTTTTCAAGGTACCTGTTCCTGAACGCGATGGCTAACCAGCTGCGCTACCCGAACAGCCACACCCACTTCTTCAGCTGCGTGATCCTCTATCTATTCGCCGAGGCCAACTCCGAAGCGGTGCAAGAGCAGATCACAAGAATGCTCCTGGAACGTCTCATTGTGAACCGTCCGCACCCGTGGGGACTGCTGGTCACGTTCATTGAGCTAATAAAAAATCCAGTGTACAAGTTCTGGTCTCATGAGTTTGTCCACTGCGCACCAGAAATTGAAAAGTAAGTATATATTCAGCGACTTTTTTTAAAATAATCGCTCCGATACCTCTTCCTAGGACGCGCCTACAGTACTCATGTAAAAATTTCAAGCATAGTAAATTTTATTATAAGTCAAGTAATATTGAGAATCAAAAGTTGGAAATCCTAGTTATGGTTGCAATCATAACGGAACATTTAATTAATCTATATAGATACTAGACAATATTTATAGATGTAACAATTATTTATGAACAGGCTGTTCGCTTCCGTCGCTCGCTCTTGCAACAATGACAAGACCAGCGGCGAAGGGAGTGGCAGGGAGATGACTGAGTAGCATCACGCCTGCTGGGACTCGTCCCAGCAACCCCCTCCTATGTATGTCTGTGGCCAAGCCGACGCGGGTGAATATCAAGTTTTATTGTTAATACGCACCTACATTATTTAACACAACCAATCCAACCTTTACCGTGCTCGTCGTATTGTAACTAACGTGGAAGCGTACTACATTATTAACGTCGACATAAATAATTGAAAACGCCAAAACAACGTTGAGCGATGGACGCCAGCTTTGTACGTTTCTCTATCTCATTTTGTGCTTGGATTTACATCGCTTTGATCCATTATCTATAGTCAAGTTTAAGAAGTTATAGATTGATAGATACATTTTTACCAGCTTCAATAAAAATGGTTGCAATACGTTGGACTGTAATGCCTAAATAATTTTTCACGATGTTCAAACGCTATACTAAGCTGAGCGGTACTAATAGCGAACTTTTAATATTTTTTTCAAAGTATACGCAGTCTCCTACTAGTGCGTTTTATAAATTTTTCAAACGAAATTAATTATATGAATTGATTCCTCTGAAACGATTTCTTTAATAACATTAATTTAAAAATTAATTTTTAATGAAAACGCTTACGCTGATGGGTAAACATATTTTTTAAAGATCGATCCAACTTTTTGGATGAATTCATTGAGCCCATACTTATCTATTAAATGTTACGTGTGACGTCTTCATAAATATTAAAAGACGCTTGAATCTAATAAATGTTGAGTAAAACTGGAGGTGCGGTGAAATTGATCGAGCACCAAAAATAAATTGTACAAGCTTTGGCAACTGCGTACATTTTGGAATATTAGACGTAAATAATGGGCTTGAAAATGAGTAACACTTTGCTGTCAATATGGCTAACTAAAATTTAATTAAGCTTTACGTACGTGTCGCGTATTGGCCTTAACCTAACTAAAACTTTATCAAAATTATCGCACCATGTACCTACTAACCAACTTCGTTAACTTGTAGAAGTATATTTCACATTTTGTTCACATGTTTTCACAGTTTTATTAATACTTTGCTTATATCCTAGCTTTAAAGCGCATGTTAACAGGAAATAAGACGACTCGCTTAAACAGAGACCACGTTCATTATTGTTCCGGTGAGGCTTGGACCTATAATACCCATTATCGAGCCCATTCTTTGTCTAAGAGAATTATTTGAATTGATTATTTTCAACATTGAATTTAATAAATTGAAAAAAATATGCTACGAATTATATTTTGTCCCTAATGTTTATAATTCACATCACAGGCTGGAAATTCAAATATTTTGCAATCGTGTGTTAAAGGCTAATAAAGAGGTGAATTTGTGTTAATGCCGGTTGTCCGACTTGCGTTTGTTGTGACGCAGCAACGCTTGCACTCCGGCAACACTATTAATTGGCATCCAGCAGTGACTACTCAGGGAAACAGGCGAGATGGCATTGTGTCGTTAAAGAGGTTGAGATACAGCCGTCACTGAACGGCGAGTGGAACGCACACTTCTGCTCCGTTCCAAACATATTAAAGATATTATGTGAATGATCTGATAACATCAGGGAATAGGTGTTGAGAGCAATATACGATATGTGTAGGGGGCGAGGTGTAACTTTGATAGTACAGCAATAAAATACCGATAAAAAAATGTAAAGTCGTACGTGTACCTTCGTTATGTGCATACAGAATAATTCTTTACACATTTAAAAACGACATTTTTACACTTACATGATGAAACTAAGTGTTCACAGTTGGTGCTAATTACAATTGAATTTGTTCGTCTCACCTGTTCGTTGCGTCATATAAAACACTTATTGTTATTACTTAGCAAAGCACGAACTTCACATTTTAAATAATTCCGAAAAAATCGGACTTTTCACAAGATTTAGGTAGGATAAAATTCATTTCTCTTTTTCATGCAGTAACATAGGCTTCTAAGCATTGCTTTTACTCTCTTGTATTGATTTTTTACAGATATGTATAAAACATTCACCTCACATACAATATCAAATATTGCTTGCACTGTTATTTCGTTGGCACGGAACGGAAGCTACTACAACAAAGTAGCTTATCAGAGCCATTAATTAGGCGCATTCAATTGGTATCAAGCATTTAGTTTCCTTTACCGTGCGATTTATAAACTGATTCGCTGCGTTTATCTTCGTCTTAACATGATATATGTATATCGAAGGTGCTTGACGGGAACGAAATATAACTGTAGAATTGATTATAGCTATTTTGAAATTTTTCAAGTAAATAATTAAAAGGAATGGTTAGAAATTTTCTTTAAATATGTCATCCATCCAGCTTAACTCTCGATACACCCTACTTTATTTTACATTACAAAAACTCTGACTTAGTACTCGCATATTCACTCTTAAGTCAACACTTCGAAGATGTACGTATGACCGCGTATGTAAAAATATGTTAGTATGGTTTTATAAAATATTTCATCATCGAAGAAAGAGTTTTTGTTTTACTTGTAAGCGAACGTATTAGTTCAGAAACCTTGTATAAAAATGCGAGTCAATAGCATAGCCGCTTAATAGTCTCATTAGATGAGTATAGGTAGATGTTTGCCATTGCATAGTGTGTATTTATTATATATACATATATTGGTGAACGTTCATCTCGCCCCAGTACTGCGCCAGTAAAATCTGCTGCCGTCTGTGGTATCATATATAGCTCTCGACTCCTCGGTGTATCAATGAGTTATATTAAAGAACAATGCCTATAACAACACTGCTAGTGCTGCTATAAAAATGAAGTTAGCCTGTTCCAGCATTTCGTAGTGATTTTATCTGTACTAATGATGCACTTCGATTTCCATCTTATTTTCCTCAGACCGGCTATCAATTCAGGAGATTGCACTGCAGAATGATAAAGTGTTAACTGAATTATGGCAACGGATTGGCAACAAGGCAAGATCCTTGAACTTTTAATCGACTCGGTGTTGGCGCACGCGCGCCCCTTGCTGGTCACTTCGACGTGTTTACGGAAGCCTAGCAACACGCGCGTCCGTCCACACCTACGACTTTGATATGAATATATTTTTGTTGTTACTATGAAAATATATTCCTATAAAAATCGTTATAATTGTTATGTGTACATCTAAGGGGGAACGCGAAGGCTACCCGATAAAATTAATTAACTTAACTAAAAGTGGTGATTCAGGCAGAATGAGCCAAATTACGGAACGGTCATAGAGTAGCTGAACGAAACTTTATACTACTGTTTGAATAAATACATTTTTTTAATATGATATTATTTATTATTATTAAAATAAACAGTCATATTTCTAAGCGTAATGTAGAACCTCATACGGCTACTTTATGATTCGTCAACAAGAAATTAGCAAGTCGTCATTGCATAATCCAATAGTCCTAATAATTGTTCTAGTTGATATATATAATAAAATATTATCATTTAGTTTTGAACTACGATGATTACAGGCATAGGACAAGTTCCTACCTGCTCGTCTAGCACAACTCGTATGTAAAGTAAATAATATTCAAACAAAGTAAAATCGCCCATCATTCCCTTGTATACGGTCTCGATAATTGCTTGTTACTAAAATCAGTAATTTTATACGCCCTCGGAAAGTTTAGATTACTGTGAGTGAACAATGATGACTAGCTTTTTTCTTTAAAAAACAAATCCCACTGCAAAGTTGTGACAAGCATTGATTGAAAGCAACAAGCATTGATGCCGCAGTGATATTGAAAAATCAGACGTAATATACAAAAATATATCATATTAATTAACACATAGAAATAATTTATGTCAAATTATTAGAAAATGACTCATGTCAATGTCTCCTTTGATACAGGAAATAACACGCTTCCTCGAAATGGAATCTTGGAATACGTAATCATTATATACCTAATTTTGTTAATCTGATATTTCTATCTTACTGCGACATTAACACAACGAGGCGAAAGTTTCGTGGCAGTTAATGCAACATCAGCAAGCGGCAGCGTATTATGTTTATATAATAAATTGGAAATGTATCCAATTTTTATGTGTACATTGCAATTGTTGATATGTAATGTATGTGTACGTTTACGTATGTCTACAGAAAAGTACAATGTTCACATTAGCGATGATTAGTTTAAGCTTGCGGTTATATTGGCGCGAATTTTTCACCTCGCTGTGTAAAAATGCTCTGTACACTTTGCCGCAAACATGTCGTTGTGTTGAGAGGAAACACATGTATATGTTTGTGTCTTATATATCCGTTTATGTATGTGAAAGGGATGAAACTAGACTGAAATTTATGGAAAGCGAAGCTTATTTACACATTGCATATTTATCACGCGTGCATATGCTTTCATTTCTTTAAAAATGTTTTCTTCATATTGGAGATGTATTAAAATAATCACATAATTATTTAATTATAACCAACAGTATTGTCTCTATTTTTCTAAAACAGCGCCCCCTAGTTCTTTAATAACTCGACCATTTTTAATTGAAATTTACTTTTTGGTCGAAAATTTTTAGTTGGTATAAATCATCGGACATTTTACACCTATCTAACAAAGTAATAATCACAAAATCTGAAGATTATGCTACCGCGTGGTTTGGTATGTTGTTCCTAATTGTTACCAACATTTATTTCTCTCGACATTGACGCTGACTGGTCGATGTGACTATAAGACTTATGAAATCGAATTATGATTTTTATTTCCTTTCATTTGATTTTCATTTCCTTCAAAGTCCTTCAAGAACGCTTATCGTTGTATTAGAAAGATCTAGACTAATATCTTTAAACTGGATGAACTTCCCAACAGTAAGTTTTAATAATTCATATCGCGTATGGTTCAAAAAAATCTATCTGTAGTCTTATTTTTATTAAGCGCTTAAAAAATATTTTAGCGTTCTATATGTAATCATTTTGGCAAAAAATTTAGGTCTACTTATTTTTTTACTCCGGTATAATCATTTAAGTTTGATACTGTGTTCGTTATAGATCTACTAATGTTTCTTACGTTAAACAATGGAATCTCTGATGTTGAAATAATTCTTCACTTTAAATTTCTATTCTTTTTACCTCCGATCAGAAAAAAATCTCGTTTCGTTATTATCTTCTTCATTTTCTCTAATTATAATTATTAACCGGGCTTTTGTTCTTTTTTTTGACGTGCAAATGCAGAATGAAGTAGACAAGTGTATTTCGTAAACTTACATGAAAGTGCATTTTCAAAGTATATTTTCGCCCATAAATTTCGGTCGTGTTTCAATTATGTCGTATGTGTACGTAAATATTGTTCAAGAACATTGTTGCATCTTACAGTAGTTACGCAAAGATGAAGTTCGTAGAGAACTAAGTGACAAAAAAAATGCATTTTGAGGCTATACTAGTGAAAAATTACTGCTATTACTATTGGGTTGCTTTGCAAATATGGATATGAAGCTTAAAGTGTTAGAGGCTTTAGTGATAGGTTGGCGGCTAAATGCTTGTGGATTTTGTGCGTAGATATCACGATATGAAAATGGAAAAACATAATGGCATTTAAATTCCGATTTCCGAAACCAAGACTCGGGAACTTTTCAACAAGTAATGAGCTGTACGTTAGAATAAAACGTTGAAAAAAAAGCCAGAATATTGATTTATGGGTTGATTGGTTAAAGGAAACTCCTTCGACTGAGCACACTTGCTGTTACAGATTTCTTCTTGAACATAGATGATACTGTTTCGCGTCTGACAAAAAGCTAATAGATCGCAACAACGTTAATAGAAAACATAGAAGATTGAAAAGATCAACCCAGAGAAGACCGAAATCTGAGATTTAAAAAAAACACAAAATTATGTCATCAACTGGTCGACAGGTCATCGTCGTCAGATGGGATCATAAAGAATAATTCGGAATGTTCAACATTTAACAAGATATGTTAAGTCGGCGGACTAATAAAAAGAGAGACATATTGCAAGAAAAGCAAATGGAATGAATGCGTCATAAGCGTGTCGTCATTTTCCAATATTATGACGCGAGGATTCACTTGGATTTCTTTACGCACCAATGAATATTGGAATTACATTACGATGTAACGTCACATGACCATCATACAAAATGCCATTTTATTTACATTTTCCGCTGCCAAAAATCAAGTTTCATGAACATGACAATAACAATTATGACATTATCTCAAAAGATGGCCAGTTCAGTTCGTCGTTAGGTTAGGTAATGTTAGCGTTTTTTATTCAAAATCCGCGAGCATTTAGCTGCCAACCCATATTTGCATAAAATATATTATTTTACATGGCAGTTATATGTATGTTATAAAACAAAGTACGTTTGCTGTTGTGACAGATTAATCAATGTTGGTACTTAAGCTTTAAACATATTCATATGCATGTGGTATACTACGGAAATAAGCATCTCATTCAGGGCTCGTTTATAGAGTACCCGAGACTAGCACCGCGAGGCTAGCGCGATGTTCTTGTTCATGTACATTGTCCTTTAAAAATCTAACCTTATTCAATTATTGGATCCTAACAATACACCTAATTATGCTTAAAGCCTAATTTTCTACATTGCTTTATAAAGGCAAATAATTTGAAAATGACACTTCAATAATGCCACACGACCACTACGCCTTCACATTGCTGCGTACGCGTTAAAATTTGCTTCTATGAACATTTCATAATATTTTTATATTTATAATAGATATTCCATGAAGTATTATCTTCCAATGGACCAGATGTTGATTTATCCTTATACAAGCCCTGATTGAGTCAAATGGAACACAACCCATATCTTAAAGTATACCACTAGAGTTGCAACGAATATTCATTCGACTTTTAAAGAAATATGTTAAAAATATATCACCCGATTTATTAGAGCAGTATATGTTTTAACGAATCTCTAAAATATTTATCATTTTTACTTATCTCACCGGCGTGTATGCTAAAAAAAATTTTAAGTTTCTTAATCAATATGTTGAAAAATACATTTAATCTTCATTGCATAAGTATTGCAGTAATATTTACTGTATTATTTAAAGAAATAAAGTCCCTAGACGGAATCTTCTTTCTAGTTATTTGCACCGTATTCGGCTGAATGTAATAATCGTTGCATCTCTCTACATTCTAATCAAATTTTTTTCCAGAATACATCAGCGGGAGTGTTGAGGTATCGATTTTACATAGACATATGTATTTGTCTATTGTATCAAACATGTTTTTATTTATCATACAATCTGGCCACAGCATATGTATTAATCATTAGACTCTGTGCACATTATATCACATCAAAATTTGTAGCAATGCAAAATTTGAGTTCTTAAATGAAAACATTATAACCGTTCAGTTCGTTAAGAAATTTTGCATAATGAAAATATTTTATTAATATTATTTTGAATTGTGAACATCAATGCATTAACTTCGATTGGCTGTAATTTAAAAGCTAGTGTGCACCACCGTCTCTACATGGGCACGATATGATATTTGTTATTAAAACCGCATGTGTAAATCTGTTGATTAATGTTTTTCAATATACATGTAGTAGATGTTTTACGTTACTGTATTTAAATGTCTCAATGTTGTAAACGCTCAAAGTTCAGTTACAAATTATTGAGGTTAATCAAGTACGTTCAAATGTTATTTACCTAACATTCTTATAAAATATGATGTTGTAATTGACATTATATTTTGTGGTAATGTAACTGAATTTTGACTTCGACAATAATTCAGTTGGCTGTGCGAAAAACCTTCCGTACGTATTTTTTAGGGCCAACCCCCTTGTGGACCCCAGACACAAGAAACAGCCTCTTCTTCCCAGACCAGTACCAGCCGCTCTACCTCGTTTTACCAGACAATTCTATCGCAGGGATTCCCCGAAGGGTGGTGGAAGGTGGTTAAGTTTTTATTGAAATTACTATCAATTCACATTTCCTACATCTTTATGTTGCACTGACGTTACTATTCGGTTTTAAATCATTAACTACCATCTCTCTTCACTTATCATTATTAGCTGTTAATATTAGCCTATTATTTTAAAGTGTTAAAATAGTTAATTTTTCTAGTATGGAAATGAGAATACATTGAAATGAAAACAAGGCGGTAAAATAATTATGTAAATTATTTTATACATAAAATAAATAGAAAAGGGTTGAAGGGTCTATAACAGAATGTACATTAATGATACTACATATAATTTCTAATTTAAATAAATTTGAGCTATTTAAAATAAGAATTTATGATAATGATGATTTAAAAAAATCATTAATTATTTTTCCTGTTTTTATTCGTACGCTCATAATACACTAACATTACTAAGCGATAACCTCAATGTTAGGTAATGTAGTTTATTAGTATTATGCCAATTTTATACTGTCAGAGGCATTGTTAATGAATAATAATAATCATGGGGTCCGGCAGCATGGTGCAAGGGGGTGCAAGTGCACCCCCTGTCCGGAAAAAAACTGCATAAAAAAAGTTACATATTTTTTTAACTGACTGAACCAACGGGAGGATAATGCATTAGAAAATGTACTTAATACTGTCAACTCTGCTGTTTGGCTTTATGAGAATCTCGACGACTAAAAAAAGGTAGCAATAATAATCTATTCATCCCAAACGAAGTTATATATACAAAAGTTAGTGACGAGAGCCCTCTTTTAGGCTAAGGTGCCTGTATTAGAGGACTCTGATCTTCCATACATATGTAACTAGAATTATACATCAACAGAATCATGTAGTTTTTTTTTGTAACATTGGAATGGAATATCTGTTAAAATTAATTTCGTTACCACCAATTATGTTATTGTTAAATGTAACATCAATGAACATAATGAATATTTTATTATTTTTATACTAATAATGTTATTTTTCTTTGTTATTGTAGCCACTGGTTACCCCACCGGCGCAGATGCCCAACAAGTACAGCTTCCCACCTCCGTTTCTGCCGAGCCCCAACCAGGCCCGTCAGGCACAATCGATCCTCCAAAAGGTGTGCTCCAGTGGAACCAGCTCTTTAAAAAATGAACATAATGATAGTAATCAGATAGGACTGAACAGTGATATTCAAAGAGGTCAGGACAGTGGTGAACAAGTGCTGCAGTTATATGGTAATCAAATGCCGGTGATATATGGTAATCATATAGTAGAGAACATTGATAATTATATTCAATTAGGACCGAATGGCCAGCCAATGTATAAATTCCTTCGCATAGATTACAGTTACATTGAAAATACACTTAGAGAGTTACTGAATTACTTACCGAGCCAACAGAGCGAAAATTTAATAACGCGCATGAAACAGTCTTCTGCAAATTCAAATCCTGACGCGTTGCCTTTTCCTGTTATTGCATTCATATCCAACCACCTAGGTCTAATCCCACCTGGTTATCGAATTGTGTCCGTCAGAGTAACTCCTATAATTTTGGGACATCCCGTCTATGGTCAGATTGTGAATATTTTAGTCGCTCAAATAAACACACTGAATCCTCTCGATCAAATAAATCGTCACGATCAGCTAAGTATGATTCAGCCGACTACGACGACACCCATGTCATCAGCCATTCGATTATGTAATCAAACGTACCAGTTCGATCAATCAACTCATCTGGACAAACTGAGTCATCATCGAGTAAATACCCATAATTTGGATCAATCCAGTTCTCATGATCAACGACTTCGCAATGACCAGCTTCCTCCTTGTGATCAGTCCCGTCCTAACGCACAACCTCGTTATGTTCTACTCCGTCAAGACAATCAACCGAGTCACGGTGACCAACCCAGGCAGCACGACCAACACCTCGATGATAGTCGCCAATTTAATGAAAACATTAAATACCCCCAACATGATGTTACGGATATTCATACTCTAACTAGTACATTCATGCAACCCGATCAACAGAACCCAGTCGTTCCGCAGAATCTTTCCGATCTGAACAATCAAGATGATCAGCCTAAGAAACCTGAGCAACACGATCAACCTGAACAACAAAATCAGTTAGAACGAGAGAATCAAACCGTAAAAGCCGATATTCAAACCTGTGAACGTAAATCTCCATCTCAACTTTACTATTCCAATGAACGTTATAACAATAATCAACGATATCAATACAATAAACATAGTTATCGTAACCAGCAAAGTCCACGTAACCAGTACAATACATATAGTCAATACAATCCCCGTAAACCGTCAGTCCGAAATCATGATAACAACAAGAAAAATTACCTTCCGAATCAATCCCACCATCTTAATCAACCTTACGGTTCTAATCAATATAATCAGTACAATAATCCTAATCGATATGAACATCCCATTCGACCTAACAATCCCCCTCGATATAATCATTATCGAAATAATCAACCAAATCGATTTAATCATTCAAACCGATTTTATCACCCTCTTCGGTTTAATAATCCAATCCGATTTAATAACCCCAATCGATTCCGAACTTACAATCCAAATAATGATCCCGTCTTACCTAGTCAACGCCAGGATAATTCCAGTTCACAGGACTTTTCCACCCAAAGTAATGACCACAATGAACAGAATAATTCCGAACAACAAAATATTCCCAATCAACAAAACGAACCCGATCAGAAACTTGATCACGTTCCCCAAAACGATAACAAAGAAGACAACGATTCATACCATTCCACTGAAGTAAATGGCTCCGATAGTGGAAAACCTATTAACTAATCCCATTATTTGGCAAAACATTATTAGAAACAAGTCTTCATCCAATAAATATAGATTTAATTGTTAGAATTATTTAAAGTTAGTAATTTCGAAAGAGTAATTGCATGTTTCATGACAGTTTGGCTAAAATAGACTGAAATATTTTGGTATGATGCTCTTGAAAATTTAGTGATAGAGAACCCTTTTTCATATTTTGCTTATCTTATAAAACTATTAACGTTGAGTATTACGTAATCGTATACTATATTCTGGTCGATTCTATCCGCTTCGATACGCGAGAAATAAAATGCATTTATAATTTCATAGTTTCAAAACAATTTTGTTAGGGTCCAAACTATTAATGTTGTATTGCACAAGCGCACCTGTCTGATACTGTAACAAAACATCCTCGAGGTACATTCGCGCTTCTACACTACGTTGGTGTTCGTCACCCAGTGGCGCGGCGGTTTATTTATTACTTGAATACACTTCATAGCCTGTAATGACGTGATGGTATTCCGAGGTGGCTAATTGATTGGCACTCTTTTATCGCATTGTAGTGCAGTCGGGGTGTGTGCCTATCTGAACGCTCGGTAAGGCTTTAGCTAATAATTACACTCACCGGCACGGAAACTTGGCCAAGTATAAAACTTGTGATAACTTCAGTTTTTTTCAGTTTACACTGCAAATTTAGACCAATTTTGATCGTCGTTCATCCAATTGACATTTTTAATCATTTTTACTCTGTGTTTTTTTTTGAGTTTATAATAAAGTTTAAGCGCAAAATCACATTTATACAAAACTAGCGACCCGCCCCGGCTTCGCACGGATGCAATGCTGATACTAAATACACTACAGAAAACACGTTTTTATTAACTATGTTATTTTCCTCGCTAGAGAGCTCCGATAATAAACGCGTCCGATCGTGGCAAAATTCAGTGCTATAGGGAAAATCGCGGCCTCCGACCGGCCGGCCAGTACCGCCGCAAGCGCTACGTCCCGCTTTTTTAAATCTATAATATCTTAGAAAATATTCATTTAAATCTTATGCTGTAAAGGACCATGTACATGTATATATGCCATATTACTTTTTTAGTAATGTTAGCGATCAGCCACATATATCTTCTTAGCCTGCACTCCATGAGCCACTATGTCGATATTGCAAAAGTTAACATATGTATTAATAATGCTACTTAAAACAGGTCTCAATTTTATTTTAGGCACTATGACTGTTTAGGACTATACTACCCTATAATTTATTGTAAGCAAGCAGTCTCATGAAGCTAATTATCACATTAGATTGTAAGTTAATTGTAATAAGTATAAGCGGAGGGAAGTAGCCTAGTACCGGTCTGAATTGACAGAGGTGAACTGGGGAGTAGTGGGGGGACAAGAAGAGATGGGTTCAAAAAACATTAATGGACTATATTTCCTTATATACTAATTTGACTCTAACTCTTTTTTATATTGTATAATAAGTAATCTAATTCGTCGTTAATATGGTTAATATCCTCTTCGGGGATTACAGGCGTGATGT